>JAGVSQ010000274.1:0-45317 GCA_022683975.1 Rhyacophila evoluta
TTTTAAATACTTTCGTAAGTTTTAAATGAGTTTATTAATGCTGATGAGGATTATAATACATTTTTTCTCGCAAAATTAAAATTTAATATTATCAAAATAGAAAACCACGAAAGAAATCTGAGATTTCTGTTTTATGAGAAACTATAGTAGCTCATTAATTAATGATTTGTTCAATTTTATGTGATTCCTATATATTTTTGTAAAAGTAAATGATATTTTATTAGAATATCTATATAGACATCCGTTTAATGTTATTTTACGTACAGCACAGTATAGACGTTGAAATTTTTAGTGAGTCACGTAGTGTAAGTATAAAAATAACCGATTCACAGCGGGGAGCGTTTGGGAAACACTGTATTAAAACATGTAAATAAATAAATGAATTGCCTTAATGTTATAATACTGAGAGTCAGTGCAGAAGGATGCAGATGAACAAAATGACTCACGTGAATAATATTACAAGATCATAAAAATGACTCAAATGAATAGTTTTTACAAAATAATTTAAATGACTCACGTAAATAGTTTCGAAAAAATAATAAAATGACTCAAGGAGCAGTTTTATTTCTGGTAGATTACTTACTTAAATACTTGATACAAATGAATCTCCATAATACATCTGTTCTCAGTAACAAATGTTAACTTTATTTAAGCTACTAATAGAGTAATTTTATTTACGTAATAAAAAGCCTCTGCGACTGATATATCACCTTTATACTCATATTAATATTCGTGCTTCTAGGATTAAAACTTTTAATGAGGATTTGCACATTTTTTCATTCTTTTGTTGCGGCTAAGCTTATTGGGCTGACCTACTCTATGCGCATTTTCCTCAAACTGTTTACTAATGAATGGTCCGTTGATTTCAGTTTGCTCGTAGACCGACTCCGTGTTTTCGAAAAATTTAAAACGTTTACTGAACCAACTTAAATATTCTCGTACCAGACAAGTCGAACAACTTCACTATTTATTCTCCGTCAAATGCAATAAGAAAACCAAGAAAATATTGTATCAATCACGTTAAAACATAATATAAATTTTTATACGTTTTATTGTTATTGTTACATAATCTTTGTATGTCTTCCTGCCAACCAAGAGACTTGCGTACAACTTGGAGATTGCAGGTTCTATTCCCACAGATGCTGAATTAAAAAAAATCTTATGATGTAGGTCTGCATGCCCATTGCGTTGAGGACTAAATATCTTCGCATGTGGACATCTTCACGCTGTGTAGATTCATATTTTCCAGTTTCAAAGTGAATTCTTTTACGCGATAGTTTTTATTCTAAAGTTTAATTCTTAATTTTTATGAAATTTAATTATTTATGATACCGACGTTTATTTCTGACCTCAAATAACACGTTACTTTTACAGCACGGCTTCGATATAATATGGTTTTAGAAAACAACTATTATTTAAAAATAAATAAAAATGTCATATATATGTCTTATAGAAAATTATCTTATAATGAAAAGATGTTTCAAGTTCAAAAGGGGATTGTAAAAGTACTTGGCTTGAATAAGAACGTGTATAGTTCGCTAGATGTATTTTTTTATCACCACAACAATTCAAGCAATCCACTATATTCATATTATTAATCTCGGTATGTCCAAATTTACCAGGTAGAGAGATAACCATTCTTTCACCATGTAGTCGTGCCTCTCAGTAATTGTCTTGAAAGTTTAAAAGCCATATTTATGAGGCGTTGAGATGTAATATCAATCAAAACAATTTCTAACCGCCGCGTACACGCATTAATAATTTGTAATCTACGTCAGATGCCATTCGTCGTTACGACACACTATAGCTTAATATTTCATGTTCATCTATTTTTGTTAATTAAAGCAAAAACTCTCAACCTTTTTCATACTGTACCTATCGATGGCCTTAATCGCTGCTATACATAATCGTAAAGACATTTGAATATAAACTGATCACTATATTTTTCTTCTTCTTTAATATTATTATTATATAAATTAAACTATTATTTCTTCAATAACTATTTTCTTTCAATGTTTAATATCACAACCGAAATAAAGTAGAGTCCCAAACAATGTTTAATGTAGTAAATACATCTTCATATCCACTATATATGTGAAGCATGTGGACATCTTCACGCTGTGTAGATTCATATTTTCCAGTTTCAAAGTGAATTCTTTTACGCGATAGTTTTTATTCTAAAGTTTAATTCTTAATTTTTATGAAATTTAATTATTTATGATACCGACGTTTATTTCTGACCTCAAATAACACGTTACTTTTACAGCACGGCTTCGATATAATATGGTTTTAGAAAACAACTATTATTTAAAAATAAATAAAAATGTCATATATATGTCTTATAGAAAATTATCTTATAATGAAAAGATGTTTCAAGTTCAAAAGGGGATTGTAAAAGTACTTGGCTTGAATAAGAACGTGTATAGTTCGCTAGATGTATTTTTTTATCACCACAACAATTCAAGCAATCCACTATATTCATATTATTAATCTCGGTATGTCCAAATTTACCAGGTAGAGAGATAACCATTCTTTCACCATGTAGTCGTGCCTCTCAGTAATTGTCTTGAAAGTTTAAAAGCCATATTTATGAGGCGTTGAGATGTAATATCAATCAAAACAATTTCTAACCGCCGCGTACACGCATTAATAATTTGTAATCTACGTCAGATGCCATTCGTCGTTACGACACACTATAGCTTAATATTTCATGTTCATCTATTTTTGTTAATTAAAGCAAAAACTCTCAACCTTTTTCATACTGTACCTATCGATGGCCTTAATCGCTGCTATACATAATCGTAAAGACATTTGAATATAAACTGATCACTATATTTTTCTTCTTCTTTAATATTATTATTATATAAATTAAACTATTATTTCTTCAATAACTATTTTCTTTCAATGTTTAATATCACAACCGAAATAAAGTAGAGTCCCAAACAATGTTTAATGTAGTAAATACATCTTCATATCCACTATATATGTGAAGCATGTGGCCACCATGCATCATCACCATGATTCTCTGTCACCCGTCAATTATTTCATATCCACTAAGATCATTTCTTAATGTCAAATAAATATTTTGAATACAGCTCGATTATCTTTCATATTGTCTAAATCCCACTGGCAGAATTGAGGTATATATCTGTTAATACGACACCTTCTCTTATTTTTATTAAATCGCCTACGACAGTGCAATACCTCGTATACCGCACAGCAAAAAATACAAGAGATGAAAAGCACTCTCTGCAATCAACATCATTAAATTAAACTCCGTATTTGCTTAAATATCAATATTATAAATTATTAGCTAATTGTAAAATATGTGCCGTGTGGTATACGAGGTATTGCTTTGTCATGAGCGATATATTTCACAGATACTCGCTCGTCTTATTGATTGCCAAATATGTTTTCATAATACGTTTACTTCGTACCGAATTACGTGAATATATCACAGGATTGGAAGAAGATGAGAAAACAATGAACTCGCGTGTCTTCAATACTGCGTAGTTCATCCGTAAAGAATCGTGACAACTGATGAGGACCGGTTCCTCTAAAGGTATCCCCCATCGTTTCTACGCACCGCCCGTTTTGGCCTTAATAATACTAACTCGACCCTGCTGTGTATATCACGATTTTACAAAAACAATAAATTTCGTATTTCGGCGCCATTTTTTGATAAAATCATTATAAAGGCCATTTAAAAACGAATTTTTGACTATCAAGATTCTGAATGTTTTCTTCTTTATTACTGTATTCGCATCAAATGGTTCTCGACAAAGCTAGTTGCGTGGATTCTTCAATACAGCAATGTGCTACACTAAACCAGCGGCTCTTAACCTATGGGTATCTGACAAACAATTGAAAAATAGTCTTGTCTTCACATGTCTTCGCATTACGATAATCCACGCACTCCACTTTCGAAGCGGAAATCTTCACACTGGTTAGATCCACATCGACTGTGAAAAGTGAAATTGTCGTAACCCTCAGTTATTTCAAAATAGTATTATTTCGATAATAATAATGTATATTAATTAAGACACGTTCTATCAAAATGATATAAGCTGAAAATGCCGAATTGGTATATAAACTTAGCTCTAACATTTGATAAAAGAATGGCCAATCAAATTTGCGACCAAGATAAACTACTTCCACCACATCAATTTTATAGATTTTTCTTAAACATTTTGTTAGACGAGTATCAGATTCGATAAATAATATACCAACCAGTTCTAGGCTTTGTGCACTTGGAGGTTGTGTACATTAAATATTTTGATTTTAGCTAAAAATCACTAAATGAACGTTATTGTACCTCCTATAAAAAAAAATCTTGTGTGGGTCACGTTCTTTTTCCTTTCCACATTCGATTGTGCTCCACTTTTGGAATGGACATATTAAATATATATCGGAGCATTTTGATATTATATGATGCTTAATTCGTTACGAAACGAATTCAAACATTTCAGGAATGTTTATGGATAGGTATTTATTTATATGTGATATTATGATACATCTGAGAGTGAATATCAACGAGTATGAAGTTCCTACAAAATATTCAGAAAATGTACTTACTTACTTAGCTTACTTAATGATCTGCTCTACGAGTCCTAAAAACTGACTTCGCTTAATATTTTCAAGTATCGATATTATCACTTGTTTATGATTCTGCTCTTAACAAGTATGTGGTACAAACATAATAATGTAATATTTTCAATTTCATGTGTGGGTCATTCAAGTAAGCAGAGTCCTTGAAAAAACGTTAAAATTTATACGAATAAGGTTGTATATCGATTATTTTGCTATTCCACTTTCTTTTTTAAGGATTGACCCGGTTTTAATGTTTATTCATTCGCTTATTTGAGCAATTTTATTATCGGATTCACCAATAAATTATTCATTCCTTTGAGCCCTTTTCGTTGTGAACATAAGGCGCTTATTTCATAAATTTCTATAAATACGTTTTTAATTTAAAACTAAACAAACGTCGCCATCTTGTGAGGAATTAGAAAACTTAACGAATAAATTATTAACACCAATATTTAAAAATTTTGGAAGGAAGTTAGAATTCAAAAGTGGAACAATTTTCGAAATTCATTCGCCGCGACCTCGTCCAAGCTAACCCGCGCTCTCAATGCCGTCTCACTTCAACTCGAGCGGCCTTGTATTACATTGTATAGCTATCTCGCCTAGCTGATACCGTAGACATAATAAATATGTGTACGTAAACATCGGAAGAATACTGCTACTATTAAATTTATAGGTAATAACAGACTGTCGTTACTTGTTTCCTCTGCCTACTAATCAAATTTTTATTTTGTGTTCCAATTTTGAAATCGACATTTGTTTATTCGACAGAAGAAAGTGTAAAGGCTTATTCACATATTGTTTAAAATAAAAAACAAACGTTCATTTAACTTGATCTATTTAGGTTTAGAAAGGAGATTACGTCATAACCTTCTAAAATTGAAACTCAACTGAAGAAAGAATCCATTTTTAAAAGTGCAACTATTATGATTAAATTTGAGATAAGCTGACACTTCAAAACAAATCTCTACAGTAAGTATACTGTAACAGTTTGCAGATCTTATACGCCTTACGATAATAATAATGCTCGGTAACATTTGACCCTTACTTTCAGTGTATTCTATCTAATTAAATCATAATAAATATTGTGTTTAATACTAGTTCTATTCTTAGTTCAATCAGCGAGCTTATTCCGGCAACCATTTTTCTCCAAATAACATTGGGTAGCCAAATTATATATTTATAAAACGTAAAAAATTGGTCGATAGCCAGTTCGACCGTCATATCAGTATTTTTCTAGTAATTCATTTGAATGCGCACAGTGTTGCCACTACTTCTAACACAATACTTCTCTATTTAAACGTATATACTTGATCAAGCTTATCGAAAAATGATCCTATGAATTCCACAGAATTTTCGAAAATCATATTTTGTAATTTATAATATTTTGTCCTGCTTTCCTTGTCTAAATTGCCTAAATACTTGTATGTTTTTATTTTCCTCGTGTTTACATTAATTTTAAGACGTGTGTCTAATCTAACTATGTTTACAACCGACTTATTTGACATCTGGTTATGCTGAAACAGTTTCTTGTCACGTGTGAATACATATTCATATGTTGTTATTTTACATTTTACCTGCATAAATGCATATGTTGAGAAATATCAAATATTTGCATATCATTCTTATAAATACAGAATTAGGTTATCAAAATGCAAAAACATGGTTGCGAATATGATATAAGTTACCAGATTTCAAGTTGGTCAATGTTTACTGTATTAAATATGTTTTTAAATTTTACAAACTAAATTTGCAACCGATTTAAAGCAAGCCAGCAATATATCGTACCCAAACATGGCAGCCGCCTTGTTTTCGCTTCTTAACGAGATTGTACATCTTCCTTTATGTGCTGAATTACCATACGGAAGCAGGCGAGTCTGTGTTCGCATTATTGGATATGAGCACTCAGTTAGCGGGCGGCCATTACTGTTCAGTTCATCCCTTTGTCCAACAGGTGGCTTGGGATCGGGATCTTTGTTCGTGAGAATATGTAATAGGCAGTGTATACTGTCTATGATCGAGATTTTTTTTGTTCTTTTTTTGAAATCTTACCCAAAAAACGAGGAAACTCTATTCCTTATGATTTAAATGTATTTTTTTACTATCAAATATTTAAATTAAACGTTACTTACTTACTTTTTGTAATAAACGGAAGATGCGACATTTTTTAAAAATTTAAATATAAGTAGGTTTTTTATTGTAAATAATTAATAGTTTATCACCATAGATTTGCTTGGAATTTTCATTGAAAATAACTGTTGGTTATTGTTTTCTATTGATATAATCATACATTGAATTATAATATATAAATATTTTCATTATGCTATTACAGCGGAAGTCGCTTATTGTGATCACAATGGGACTTACCACATTTGATCACAATAACCGACTTATGACATTGAGCAGGATATAAAAAAACAAAATCGAATACAATTTATTACAAAATAATACAACATACTTACCAAACTACATATTTTATTAACATTTTTTAAAACAAAATATATTTGTAAAATTCATGGATTTTTGTCTGTCATTGTTTGGGCTTATTAACTCCAATCCTCATACCTATATATTTTTTGAAAGGTATGTATAGATTAAATCGAAAACTACTGCATATAAGCACGTATAATAACATACTTGAAAGCAATAACTGGAGTTTGATTATAGTTGGCAGATTTTTTAAAAGTGATGTTATATGATGTGGTCGTTATTATAATATCTTTTTTTTTGTAATGTACATTTACATTAATGTCCATTAGATAAGTTAAATAAAAACGATAATCCAATCGTTGACAACGCTTATTTAAACTACTTAATTTTTTTAAATTTATTCTTTCGGAATATTTACTGCGGTGTGCAATTTTAATGAACAGGAAGTCGCAGAAATTTATCGCGAGTTCGAAAATGCACTCCAACTGTTCTCGATCATTTCCCGCTTCAGCCGAACGGTACCGGCGGTTTTACATGCCGTTATTTTATATTATGTGCAGCGCTTTTATGAGCATGCTTTTCACGTGTGAGATTGTAAAAAAATATTATATCGACATCTATATGACTTGATAACGTTATGCTGCTTTAGTCGTTCGCAATTCAAAGCTCTGTTTTATATTATTCTTCCCATGTCTCCGGACTGTTTTTATGAGTAGTCAGAATACTGAAAAAAGAATGCGATGAGGATTTTGAGCTTCTTTAGCTATACATATAGTCAGTTGAAAAATTTTGTTTGGATTTTATGGAAGTTATTTTCGATTCACAATTATTTGTCATACTAAATTATAATTATAATTCCACGTTTTAATCTATTTCGTTGAAAGCTATTTCGGTGTGACATTTTTATACCATGTGTGGTCTGAAGGTGGAGTATATGAATTTCAACAGTGTGAAGATGACCACCCCTAAAATGGAGTAAACTAATTTTCGCATCGCAAAGAATTTTGACACACTTTTTCCATGAGCATGATTTGTCAGCCAGCTGTGAATCGTATTGTGAATCCAGTTTTTTTTTTTTCTTTTTTCCCAATCTTTATTTTTTTTAATCCTATAACCATGGGACTCGAACCCATGGCCTTCGGTTAAGAAGCTTCTCGGCTACGATAATTAAGTTGAACCTTATAAATTTTAAGGCTACTTTAATAATGTTGCCACCGATGAAATGGCATTTAAACTTGTTAACATTTAGAATTATAAAATACCACAATGTAACATGAAAGATTTTATCTAAACAGAAAATGTGATTAAAGATGTTTGAATGTAGTGAAATGTGTTTTTCCATATTTCGAATGTTTGTCTGGTATACATTTTACAGTGGGCTCTATATCAACTTTATCGCATTTATATAAATCAATGACGGTGAAATTTAATACTAAACATTTATCATACAAGTTGAGTATGGCTCGTTATTATGGAGTTGATTCTGACCGAGCAACTCTTGAAAAAAAATTACTCACTGGAATAAATTTGCGTTCTAAATTCAAATAAAAAACCTGTTTGAAGAGAAGTAAAGCAAAAACAAAAAATAGCAAGCGCCCGTCGAGTAAACACTTCCCGCCAACTTCCGCCACTTCCGTTTGGCGCGCGACACGAGTGCACTTTTTCCCCGCATGCGGCGCCTTACGCTGCGTTACGCGGGAAATCGACTACAAACAGCAAAAAAGTTTTTAAAAAAATATATCGGTACTTCCACAAAAGAGTATTTTCTATTTTAATCGCTAAATATGCCTGTTGGTTAGACTGCTTATGAATTGAGTTAAATACAACAATGTTTTTTGGTGTTTTTAATCAAAGTTTCACATCGATAGATAATATATACATTTTGTAATTCAAATCGTCTGTATTAATAAAAATTGGCATGTTCATTTAGTAGAACTCCATTTCACAAGTGTTGCACACTTAGTTTTTTATCCTAACATCGGTACAACTAATCAACACATAGAGTTGAGATTTAATGTAAATAAATATTCAACCGTTAATCTGATTGATAGTTAATTTTGATATTTGGGTGTCTGTTACCATATATATATATATATTTTAATAAATACAGATGTACATAACTATATTATAATACATGTATTGCTTAGTTGAAAAATAGTCCTCAGTATACCCGAAAGTTACACTAGTATTGATTTATTATTTTACAAGTAGCATACACTTGATTAATTAAATTTCAATGGCATAATATTTTTTTTTAACATTCATCCATAAATATTTATACTTATTCTCGTACAGAGGTTTTTTGTAATGCATCTTACTCTTTTAACACACATTGTTAAACCCAGACGCCTTAAGTTCAAATTTCGAAAAAAGAACTACCAATATTCCAACTCGCGTGAATTTCTGACATGGCTGCTTTGCGACATATCAATTTTCTCTATGATAGTGTTTATTTATCCTTTGCATAGCGGGCTGTTTTATTTAATACAACTTTTCTCTTAGTCAATATCGGTTTCTCATTTCCTGCGAGATCGATTCCACTAACATCTTATTACCATACCATACCATTTTCATTTATATTACGTATCTTTTTCGTCGCTTATTTACAAGCCGTACATTTTTCGCGGGTCCGCCATTTTCATTATTATTTTTTTCTTCTATGAATTTAATTTAATATAACTGGATATCATCAGTTTTAAACGACTGAAATATAAAACAAGTTTAAGTAGACATTTAAAAAATATTGTTTATAAAGCATTTTTGGCACAAAATTGGTATTTTATTCGCGCTCATAAATGTAATTTATAATGATTTATTTTTTTGTTATATCGAGCGAATCGAGTTGAATATTTTTTTTTATTTATGAACAATTCTCGAAAAATATAATTATGTAATGATAATCACAGCTGGATATATAATTCTGATTTTTTTACTAAAGAAAATTTCACATTATTTGGATGAAATGTTCGCGGACAAGTTGAGTGTAACATGTTACCACAGCAAAAAAATTGGTAAAAAAATAGATAAAAAAATTACATTGGCGGGAAAACTCGAGATTTATGTGCAAACACGAACGCCTGTCATTTTGTTGCCATGCCAGTATGCTTGCTTGCTTGTCTTTGAGAAACGTTAATTATAAACACGCTTATACAAATAAATTATTTTTATTATCTATTTAAACATTTTAAATCCTAGTGTTAATAAATCTTCACTGCAGTGTATGTATTTATATATTTATTTTATAAAAAGTTTTACATTATATGTATGTAACTGGAATTCGATTTTTTTGTCTATAATCCTATTACATTTGTTAAGATTTTTTCTCACTAGATCAGGCATCGGGAATATTTTATAGTTTGTGGGCCAAGTCCAGGGGCGGACCAAATTATTAAATAAATCGAAATAAGTTGCTATTTTATAACACAATAAACAACATAATAATTTATTGTGAAGATCAATATTGGTATTAAGGATATTAGCATATAATTGAGGTCTTTGACCGTTATCCTTGTAAAAAAGATAAACGAATTTTGCTGAAATGAAACAAAACCTGAACAGGCCTACGGGCAATCTACCCATATGTATATTTAGAATTTTTATGATTATACAATAAATCTATTACGACTATCTCAACTTGCGACCAGGTAATTTGTGCCAAATATAAAAAAAAGAATATTATTATTAATTACGCATAAACATACCTACTGATTTTTTTATTTAATATTTTTTGTACGTAATTCGATTTACGATTTGACGAGGGGGAATCTAACCCCGTTTTAAGTCAAATGCTGACAGTATCCATAAACAAAACCTAATTATTTGTGTATACTCGTCAAAGTTAACTACGTACATTCAACAGGTGTTGCAATTGTAAAAAATACGTAGTTCATATTTATTTATTAAAAATATAAAATGTAAAAAACAAAAACAAAATAGAATCCGGTCAATTTACGAGAATTTCTCAATCATTTTTTTATTTACCCTGTCAATATGGCTTTAACCTATAGAAATATTCTTCCATGACATAAATTAAAACTTTTAATAAAATATCGTGGATTTATTGTTGTTATTCAAATACGTAAACAAAAAAAAAAGCTTTTTGTTGACGTGGCATTGAGATGTTGAGTAATTTTGGGCGTGAGTATAATTAATTATTAAAGCCGCACAAGAATGGAGCCAATTGTTTAATATTTAAATATAAAATACACGAATCTCTAATAATGTAATTGCTTACTGTTGACATATTGTAACACTTTGACCATTTTAATACTTTTCAAACTCCTAATGAGAAATGCTACAATTTATATTATTCATAGCATTGTATTCACTCTGGGTGATATTAAAAAAAACCAGATGCATACATCATTACAGCATTGCAACTATCGTTGTCTCGATATCTCGTTGTTTAGCATTCAAATAGTTAAGGTATTTCACCATTTTAATGCCATTCTTATATATTTAACCCATTATTTTACTCCTCTTCTTCTTCTTCCATGTTCGCTCCCTGAGTGGAGCATATGGACACCACGTGCCGCCTCCAAGAATCTCTGTCGCCCGCCAGTATTCTTGCGTCCTATCAGGTCATACCTGCATCCCATAACTCCGCCGAATACATTCTGTAGATATTATTTAGCGGCCTTCCGGGACGGCTTAAAGAATAGGCAGACACAAATAGTTATGATTTTAATTTTCTCTATCGTATTAGGTCTTCAATAACTAAAGTTTGTCTTAAGAAGTTGTCAAAATGACGCCGTTTTCATTAGTTTCAGAATTAAACTACATTTACTAAATTATGAACATAATATCATAAATTCCTTCGTTGAAACGTAACTTTATAAATATTTTTCTTTTAGTAAGATAAGTAAATAAAATTTGTTACATACATTTCTTTAGATCAAAATTTTATCTGAAAATAAAATATAAATTTTCGAAATAGTTATTTCAGCTGAATTGAAATATTGAATTTTTGATTCAATTGAAGTTAATTGGCGCGAGAAGGTGAGAAGCGAAAGGTGTTGAGACACGCACGTTCGCGGTCCGACACGCGACATCAGATGTAGTCAAGCCGTTACACGTGGTCCAATCGTAGCACGCAATCAAGAGCTATTATTTTATACGGTGGACATTTTTTATTAGTTTATAATACAAATTCATTCAAGTGTTTAATGAGGACTCGAATGAAGTATTTGTAAAATTGTGGGATGTTAATTTCAATATTGCGAGATTAATATATTTTTTCAGCAAAAGATGGTAAACGTAATATGACGCTTACGAAATTTAAAACAAAAATTTTACGATAAAATGAAGAATGTATAACTTATGACTTCGGCTGCTGCATTCCATACGATATTTTGCCAGTCCATGCGGATATCTATTTAAACTGATTTGATAAAAAAAAAACTAAAATGGCCAAATTACCGCTTACATACAATCTTCTGCCGAAAGCGGTTCGATATATCCAACTGACTAACTTATAGTTTTTAAACATTTGAGGAAATATTAGATCGGATACATATAAGTTTTTCAATATGCCATTATTTTAGAACGTGATTACTTCGTAGATTTTTTTTATCGGCTGGATTTTATATGTGAAAACATAAATGAGAAGTTCTTTATCCATTACTGCCTGTTGGGCATCCAGTTCTGCATATTTGTATTTTTTTTAAATCCATCAAAACTGCATTAATCTTGTTGTCAAGATTTTATTGTTACAGAATTAGCACTCTTACATTATAGTTACAATCGAAGTGTTATGTTAACAAAACTACAGATATGCTTACATGGACTGTTACAAAGCCCGTGTACACTTCTTAACATATTCAATACAAAAGTTTATTCAATTAACTACAACAATCGATGACCTTTATGGAAATGTATAAATTTCATGATCTATCGTTTTATTCGGTAAATTGCTAAGTTACAATCATTACATTTTGTATAACTATCATTTTCTAAAGACATCTTCTCTTTCTTCGTAGGCTACTACCAGCCAGCGGGCCCGCTGATCTCGGCGGGGCCCCTCCACGGGGGCTTCAAAGACTCGGGGGCGGCGCCAGCTCCAGCGCCGCAGGAGCAATCACCCCACTTCGGAAGATACCAATACCCCTCGCAGCCGCAACAGGTAACCATCATTTATGATAAATTATTACAACCTTTGTTTTCCTTTCCATACAGTATCATTTCTCTTGATATCGTTGATAATTAAAAAATAAATGTATAATATTTCATTTGCAATTACAATCGTGTAGTTACTTATTAATTACTTTGTTATTCTGATATCATTATAACTTCTTCATAAAGTAATCTTTAGTAAACCTTCACCGATTACTTTGAAATTTCGACACAACGTTGCATTCGAATACTCGCGTCTTTTTATATATCTACTATAGATGTCACACATGTGACAGCTAAAAACATTTTTTTAATAACACCATTATTTTTAACCAGACTGAGTCACAGCAACGCATGTACGGGTACAGCTAACATTGCATAATTTGCTATGTGAGTCTTTTAATTATAAAATACAAAATAAATGTCTCATTAAACAGGACTTAATTTTTATATTATACCATATTTGATTCGAAAGTGGAGTATATGGATCTCTACAATGTGAATAGATGTGTCTTGACAGATTATTGTTTGTCAGACGATTACTCAACCTAACGAGCATCCAGTCGTGAATTTTTAGATTTTTTAAAATCCAACAGATGTGGGAATCGAGTTCGCATTTCTCGAATTGAGAAACGCGCACGCTAACCTCTATGCTACCGGGGTAACATATCTTTACGAAGCGGAAATAAGTATGTAAGTCTTGTATTTAGCGAAATCAAGCTAAATATAATGTACAGTAGATATTTTTCGTTGGCAACTATGTTTGAATAAACAAGCAAATTTCCAATAGCAAGTTACAGTAAATTAGTATGCACATTCATCAAAATGGCAAGGTTATTAAAATTTGTATTTTTTGCATTTCTTTTAATTATAAATACAATAAAATATCTCATAAAACATCAGTTTAAATATTTAAAATTAAAACAGTGTTTTATTGATTTAAAAAAAGATGGGTGCCACTGATATAGAGTAAAAATAAATATATTTTAAGTATATTAAATGAATTTTAAGACCCAATGTCGTAAAGTCATAGTACGCTGCCACTTGGCACATCTTACTGGTGTAATTTTCGGCTTAGAAGCACCACACACTCGAACTAAATTAGCCCGCCTTGACATTAAAGACTAGATTCGATAATATCTGTCCTCTTAGTAATACCTTCTTAGTTTTGACTGAAGAAATTCTAATAAACTAAATCACTGTCTTGAATTCGTCTGAGAGTTTCTTTGGCCGCAAATTAGCTTGTTTTTGGAAGATATTTTGTAAAATGTGATATTAATGAAACTGGACTTTATTTAGGTTTTGGAAACTGCTTCGTGTATCAATGAGATAGACACGCCCTCGTCGGAAGTATTGCCAACATTTTAATGATATAATATAGCAAATAGAAAAAAATGATTTTCAGAATATTTTTGTATTATTCACGTACATTATATTTAACCTTTCGGCTATTGTAAAGTTCTTAATAATCATTTACAGCTATATTTGGTATATAAAAATTGAATTGCTTTAAACCATTATTATTCATTGTAAAAGACGTTTAAAATAAAGCTAGACGCCAAAACGTAAAAGATCGTTATTAGCATTTATCGCTATCACAATTAGTTCTAGTATATATTGTTGTTTAAGGGTTAAAACATTCACTGCTTAAACCGGCTAATTTAAATTAATTTATGAGACCATGAAATTAGGGTTTAATGAGGACAGTAGAGAGTGTGAAAATTCAAAAATTTTATGTAGCCCAAAATAGAAAAATGTTAAGAGTGCGTAATTCAGTCACTCACACAAGTTTCACCATTTTCATGCTTAAGTTTCTAGCAAGGTGGAAGCGCTATGCTCACATCACTTGCATAATCTGACGTTTCAATGTTTATTGTGAATGCAGCACTTTTTTTTAAAACAATATATTGCCTTCCTGAATTAGGAGAGTTTACTATTTAAAGATACTCAAATGTAAAAGTCAAATGGGAGCCGAAACAAAAGGAGTACGGTTTAAATAGATTTGGAAATAAATCCCAATTATAATTGCAAAGAGAGAATGGGATTTTTAGCGAAAACCCCCTTTTTTATCCTCCAAATACCCGAAAATGTTCTTACTTATCTTAAACAAGAAAATAATTATAAGAATCTTCATTGTGTGTAGAATAGATCTTAAAATGAATTGCTTATAATTGTTGGAAATAAACGAAAAACATAAACACCAATAGCAGATTAATTGATAAAATTTTAATCAATAATTACAATTAATGGGAAAAAATAATCTTTTGATGAAGAAGTCTTTTCAAGTTCAATGCGACTATCATAAACAATGTTTTTCCATAAGTGACAGCAAGTTAAAACAAATTATTTTGTAAATAAAATATTTGATCTTTATTTGGTATAAAAATAAGTAAATCTCAAGATTTTTTTCTCCGAAATCACACTTCTTTAGGGGTAATTTTAATGTTTGAAAAATTTTAAACTTGATAACCGTAGTTAGAAAGACGTAATAAATAGTTGGATATATTTTTCTGCAGGAGAAAATGATTTCATATTAAATTAAACTTTGTGGAAAACTTCAACGTTACTTGTAATATTATTTTCTCGCAATTTTGGTTCACTTTATTTATTCACGGAGGAGTTTGTATTTTTATTTTGTATTTCGATACCTTACTTGATAAACTAGTTTTATTTTCAAGTCGGATTAAAATTATTGAAATATATTATTTTGTAGTCTCTTGTCGTCTGTAGACTTGTCTTCATTTTGCGAAGATTCATATACTCCACTCCCGGAGTGGATATCTTCACACTGTATAGATCCATCCATATGCTACACTTTCAGAGCAGAAATTGTAAAAAAAAATGTAGGAAAAGTATAAAATAATTATAACAACTTTCAAATATTTTCTCGGTGCTGCGTTTGTCGGTTTCATGTTCAAACTCCTAGTTTTCAAGAAATAAATTCTCGTTCTTGCATAATGCTCCGGTGGAGCATATTGGTACAATTCAGTGCCTCCAAAAATCATGTAGATAATATTCGGTGTCATTGATAATATGAGGATCCGTTTAGTTGTAAATAATGGACTATATATATATATGGTAAAAAGATGTACGTCAAGTTGACAATTTTAAGGTTTCTGCAGCATTCAAGTAAGGTACAACGTTGCTGTTTACTCTTGTACACACAATTTTTTCTTCTTCCATACCCGCTCCCTAAGTGGAGCATATGGACACCACGTGCCGCTTCCAACAATCCCTATTGCTCGCCAGTATTATTGCGTCCTCCCAGGACATACCTGCATCCCGTAACTCCGCCGAATACATTATATAGACCGGTCGGCTTGAAGAATAGGCAGACACAAATAGTCATGGTTTTAATTTTCTTTATCGTACTAGGTCTTCAATGACTAAAGTTTGTCTTGAGAAGTTATCTAAAACGATGCCGTTTTCGTTAGTATTAAAAATTTTGTTGTAGTGGTGTTTTAGTGGGCTGATATATCTGAAATAAAAGTGGGCGTTTCGTGCTTTGCATTGCTTCACAAATGCAAGCTCAGGGAATCCCCACATTTTCTTATACGCCCTCAACGTTGCTCTTTGTTCTGATGCAAAGTTATCAATTCAAACATTTTGCGTTTCTTTTTTCAGGTGATGCACTACACACCAGGCTTCGGAACTCCACACGCCCACGCCCACCCGCACCCTGCCCACCTTCAGTACGGGGTTGGCACTGCCGGCCAGTACGTTGGTGGTGTTGTCACGGGTACTGGCGTCGGAGAGTCCTGTTACGTAGGAAGTGGATCGCGCTCCTCGCCGCAGCAACCTTGCTATCGACCGCCACCTGCTCATAGGCCGTCCAACTCCTATAGACCTCCACCACCGTCTGACAATCAGGTGAGCTAATCTTCTTTATTATCTTATTCTCTTTCCAGTGTGTAGAATGTTTACATTGGTACACTGTGGACCGGGATAATAAATAATTGACATAATGTATTCATGGAATACTACAATGTATGTCTTTGTCTGCTAAAACGAGATCTATTTTGTAAACAATAAAACTCATAATTGAAAATTGCGTTGTATTAAATCAGTGTGGATAATATTGAAGAATTTTCGATATTATAAACACTATTATTTCATTGTTTCCATTTTACAAACATCACAAGGAGAGTGATGAAGTAAAAAAAAAACTTTGAATTCAGTTCACATTCGAGTCTCTTTAATATTATTGTAGTTAAAATTACTAATTATCGATTGAATAAGTTTACTATTACCAACATTTTTTAAATAATGAATTTGTACGTGGCACTATTTTAATTTCGTTTTGTAATACAAACTATTAACTTTAAAAACCTACAGTGCATTTTGTTGTTCAAATTGAGCATGTTAATATTAAGCAATAATAAAAATTGAAGCATCCATATCAATGAACGGTTTATTTGTTATTTCATTTTATGTCTTATAGTTTATATCAAATACACGTGGGATTACTTAAAATTAGTAGACGTTCCGTTTTCAGGAAAAAATAATGGTCACACACAAATGATTGTGCATGCACACTTGAGCGTGTATAGCCCCCTTTATTCTTATTTGTACTTCCATCTTTCTATTTTTTTTTTTGTCTTGATTCTATCGTATTGTTGTAATACAATATTATGTTACTATTGTAGTTTACATGAGTTAGTTATGGCTGCAATCTACAAAGGTCGGTCACTCATTTTGTGTTATGGACTCATTTAGCACGGTGAACAGAAATGGACTAGTTAAAATTGTACAACCTATTTCGTTTTATATGTGTACATTAGCAAAATTCATAGAAGATAAAAAAGCTAATAAATTATTTATTTACGAATGATCATTTTTTTTTTGTTTTGTTTTGTTTTATCGAACGAACAAATGTCACAGGATGTTCTTCTATGGATAATCAGCCAATAATAACTACAAATGATTTTATATTGTAATTTGGAAACCATTGTTAACATCGGACTTCGTCTTGTGTTCAGATATCACCTGCAGGTGCTGACGCATACGCCCCGCAGTATTGCGCACCTTGCTATCAGCACCCTCATCTACCGGCACCTCCTAGACCTCCGATTGGCTATATAGGTTTGTACACTTTTAATTCAGCTGTCGTTACATAGTTTCTTCATCGATCAATAAATGATTGGTCTCGATAATAAAAGTTTGTTTATTCCTAAAACATAAACAAATAAAATTTAGATTTATTTTACGAATTCCGATAAATAGTGATAATGTTACGTGTTAAAATTTATTCGTTTATTTATTGACTGTATCTAATTTTGTGTGTTACCGTTTACAGATCCAGCCTATCAACAAGGATGCCCATGCCCGCAAGCGTTTCCAAAAAACGTCCTTACTGGGCCCGCTACTGGTAACCCCCCGGCCGGTGGCGGCCCTTCCAACTGTAACCCTCCGGGGGGTGGCCGAGCCTCTCTTCCCGCCGTTCCGGCGTTTGCCGACGACAAGCGGAAAGCGAAGATCCCACACGTCACCCACAAGGATCCGCCCCTGCTCAACAGGGTGCTCAAGAACGAGTGCAACGCCAAGAATAACGGCCCCGAATTGAGGAGCGGGGCATGCCAAGCGACAGATGGTGGACGATCGCCCAAACGAGAGTACTTCCCTGAGGCCAGCGGCAGAGGAAGACAAGAGGCCGCAGAAGGCAGGAGCGGATGCTGCGCTGTCGCGGTAAACCCTTCGCTCAGCGTTATGCCTCGTCTACCTGAACCTGTCGGACCTCCGTCACCTGCGAGAGGATCTGCGGGTGCCAGTGTTCCTCAACCACCTGACCCTCCGCAAGCGACTTGTCAACCGCCTCAGAGAAGAGCCCGCCTAGGAAAAGCGATGGCAAGAAAATCCATTGGCGCTGAAGATTCTGCAGGACACACCACCTTACTCATGTGTCAGCCGAGAACGCTCCCTGCCGAAGTCGGCTCTCCTGACTCCATTGTTCCCCTTCGGATAGACACAGAGAGTGCTTCCGACAAAGTCCTCTCCGATGAGGTGAAGAGTGAAGCTGACAGCGGCGACGATGTCATTCTTATAGATTCACCCGACTCGAAATTGGCACCCATTGATTTATCCTCATCAGAAGAGAATTGTACTGACAGCAAAAGTGAAAAAGACTGTAACGTCACTCGTCCTGAAAGTCCAGTGACGGTTGAACTCGTTGTTCATCCTAAGAAAGAAAATTCAGTTTCACCAGTTGGTATTTTAAGCAAGAAAAATTCATCACCTCCAGTAGACTTACCAACTCTTAAAGAACAAAATACTGAAAGGGTTTCAGTAAGCTGTGATAGCTTAAAGAAATCTAGTGATACAAAATGCAAAACTGGCACTAAGAGAAGGTGTTCTCAGCCAAAGTTGGAGATCGACTTGGATTTAGATATTGATGACAATTTAGCCGCCAATGGAATCGGTGAACATGTCAAACTTCAGAAGAGACAAAAGGTTGCCCTAAATACACAGCATCACAAAAAGAGTCCTGTCACTGGAAGCTATAAAGATCTGATTAAGAAAAATGATAAAGTCTTTAAATTGAATAATGGAAAAAGACAATTGAACACTATTAAAGCTAAACCCACTAAAGGAATGACTTTAATAGAAAGTGACAAATCACAACTAAAAAAGGCAGGAAACAAGAGAAAAAGTTCCAGCCCAACTCTTCCTGAGGCTTCTGTAAATAAAAGAAAGAAGTTTAACAATAGCCTCCTTAAATCTGCAGATAAAAAACAGTTCTCCAGGCTTTGTGAAGACGATGTGATTGTCGAAAAGATTCAAGACACCTGCAAGAAAAGTGTGCTGTCACCAATGCCCAAGAACAAGAGCGCCATTCTTCTCGACAAGCTGATGTTAAAGAACAACATCGACCGCGTTATAGAAAGTGTTGTAAAAAATAGTGCTGAAGGTGATATTGACGTCCTGTCAAGCGGCAGGCCAACCACAAAACCGAACTTATGCTCTCCAAAGGCAGCCAAAAAGTGTAACAGTAGTGGAAACAGCAGTGAAACAAGTTCTGTGAAAAGTAGAACTGTGTTGAATATTAACAACAATGTTGTAAAAAAAGTTATCGAGACAAACAGTGCCAGTGCCCCAACTAAAAGAAAGCTCTCAACGGATAAACAGACCCGCACTAAATCCAAATCGCCAGCAGCCGGGAAAAAAATAGACAAGACACAAGTGAAAGAAGGACCATGTAAGGGTAAGAATCTACCGGTCACCGATGCCAAAGACTCTCGCACCAAGCTGATTAAATCTGAGAACCTAAAACCGAAAAAGACAGGAAAGAGCCAGACCGGAGTAAACACTAAAGGAGGCGCTGCCAAAAGAAAATCAAAGTCAACAGAGTCCATCGAGCCACTTCCTCTCCTTGATACATGCGTCGCACTTTCTACAAGAAGATCGCTGAGTAGTCCAAGATGGAGCAACGGGTGGACGTGGGAAGGCGAGCCACAGCAGGGGAAAGTTTTTATCAATGTAAGAATATTTACCTTATGAGGTGATAACAACATATCTAACGTAAAATCCTAATATCTTAAAATGACAAAATTGGGGTGAGTTATAATTGATCTTATAAATGTTACATTACCACATGGTATTTGTATGTAAGATTGTGCTCATATGAATCAAAGGTCGAGCTTCATATAAATCAACATGTTTTTAATATATATTTGGCTACACGATAAGGACCCAGTTTGAATGGTTAACAACCAATCTTACTCAAATTAATCTCTGAAAATACATCTCAATTCTGAGAAAAAACTCACCTTTGAATAATTAAGGATGTTTCATGAGGTGCCGAGTTGAAAAAAGTACATGATTCACGAACAGAGAAAAAGGTAACGTTCAGCATTCAAAATTAAGTTGATTATGAAACGGTTGGCTTCTGATATTATAACGTCGGCAACATTGCACTCACACACAAATGCACTTGCATAGTTTGATATTTCAAGTACATCTGCCTGCACCCTTGACGTTTGTTATATGCTTATATAAATTTGGTTATCTAACGGTATAGTTCCTTCATTCCATTCCGTTGTTTCAGAATAGACATTACCACTAAAGCAATAGAAAAAATCGATTATGATAAAGTAATGTGTGAAAAAAATATTTCGCTCAATTTGATTTAATTGTTATGCAAAGTTAGCATACAATTTATTAAAATTTTCTCAAAGAGCGCAGGAACCTGTATTGTTAGACTAATGTCTAACAATTTATTTAGATCAGTGATTTCAGACCTTTTTTGCTATTACGGCTTTTTGCTATTTTTGCTATTCTTGAAAAAAAAAATTCCCCACCTTTTATTTTTAAATAAATATAATGGTACAGACACGTTCTTTTGTAAGTTTTTCATTTTCTTTCAAATTTTGTCGCCTCCCCTGGCAATAGTCCGCACTTCCAGATTGGAAGCCGCTGTTGTAGACGCAAGTTACCTTGATTTTGAATTTGTCCCAAATTAATATTTTGTTGTTGAATTGCGTCGCATTCCCGCTATTGTGAAAAACACGAAAAACACTGGCGGGTTTTAGCTTTGTGCGCGCGCATTAACTTAAAATGACAAACTATGCAAGTGTATCTGTGTGGAAGTTCTGTGCTGCCAACTCAATGATGTCAGAAGCTCACTGTTCCGCAGCTAACTCAAGTTAAAATTCTGAACGGTATCTTTACTGCTGGTCAAGAATCCAGAGTGCTTTTTGCAACCCGGCAATCAATATTGATTAACACAGAATCATTGGAAATTTCAATTGGTTTTAGAAACTTCTAAAATTTGTTTGAAATGTTTTTGTTTATTTTTATCGTTGAAACACCACCCCATGCTGTAGAATAATGAAACTAAATTATGTTGTGTTAACAAGTTCTAGAGTAGGACATATGTAAATCATATCCTTTTGATGATACTGTAATTGGTTTCATTATTTTATTGAATCAACAAAACTTTGTTAGTTTAAACAAATATTACATTATCTGGAATGTCTTAATGAGGAAATGATATGACTTGCTAAATATTTTGTTCAAATGCCTTCTTGTTGTATTTTTAGAATGAAGATACCTGGTTTTATGGACGGTGCTATCCTGGAATGCGACACGACTCAGCCGGCGATGCGGTAAGGCGAGGAGATTGCGTTCTGCTGAGAGCAGGAACCCGTAGAAATGAAGCGCCTTATGTGGCGAGGGTTGCACAACTCTGGGAAAATCCTAATGATGGTAACTATGATATTTTTTATCCTAAAATTGAACAATAATTATGTTTTGATTAAAATATTCCTTCTCAAACCGATAGTAGAGTTGGTGGAGAGAAAAGTACACAAAATATACAATTTGAGATGACCGAAATCAATTGAATGAAGGGGCTTAAAAATAAAAAATATTGTTCTATTGACTTTTTGTCCTCATTTTTGCCAAAAATTCCAGCACAAAAGCACACAAAAAATAGATTTCAATCAGAAATCAATAATCTGTTGCTTCAATTATCTCATAATTTATAATTTTGCTTATAAAAGGTGAATCCTTTAAATATCTCCGTATTGCCAAGAGATTAACGTGCGCGCTTTGGCGTTGGATGTTGCAGTTATTTAATGTGTTTTAAAAGTTGAAAGATGTAGGACTGGCTGCCCAATGGGCTTAGAAATTGGGTGACTACCAAATCTTATAAACAAATCTGTCGATACAATGTGGAGATCCATCCATATATTCTTTTTCTGGATTGGTAATCTTTACACTGTTGAGATCGACGTGCTCCACTTCGAAAGCAGTTACAACAAAAAATGTTTTAAGTAAACTTGAACCATGTTTTTTAATTACTTAACAATAATTAATAACTGCATTATTTAATATAATTGTTCAATTGGTGTAAATTCTATCAATCAAATGCTACTTCTGCTCTCTTATCTTCCATGACACTAAGTGGAGCATATAGGAACACCATACTGTACATTACAATTCATTTTGCTAAAGTAAGCAAAAGTGTCAACTCGATTCAATTGATAAGAAAGAACGTTTACTAAGAGTATAATATAATTAAATTTTTAGGTGAAATGATGGTATCATTACTCTGGTACTACCGGCCAGAGCACACGGAGATGGGTCGACAAACTGGTGATTCCAGAGATGAAGTATTTGCTTCGAGACACCGAGACGCCAACAGTGTAGCGTGTATCGAAGACAAGTGCTATGTGCTCACCTTCAATGAATATTGTCGGTAAGTATCATTTTTTAGAAGTCTTAATCAGTTGGTTTATATAAAAAAACAGGTGCTTTTTACTGCACTTATGCTCGGTATTCAAAGAAACTAAATTTCGAGCATATTGTCTTGAATCCAGTCATCATGGTGTGATATACATTGGATTCACATTATATTATGAGGTTTTTATGACGGATTTTTGTGACTGACAATGTCTCTAAATGCAACATTTGACATCCATCATCTTATCTTTTTAGATTAACTTGTAAAAAATTAATTATCTTGCCATAAAAATGTAAAAGAATATTCTAAATTATTTAAAACTGATGAACTTCTTTCTATATGTGACTAATAATTTAAAATCATTTTCCATCAAGCACCATCAGTCAAAAATATTGATTATGTAAAAGAATATATCAAACTATTTTAGAAGTAAAAATATCCCATGGTTATAGATTAATAGCATATTGAGATAGGTATTGCACTAGATTATCCAGTTTTTTATTTCATTTTGGTTTTATAAAACTATTGTTAATGTTTTTTACAGATACCGAAAAGAATTGAAAATAGCAGAAGAGAAGATCAAATGCCCACCGAGTGTCGTCCCAAGCATGCCACCGAGCGAGATGTCCTCCGCCACCATCACCATGGATGGCAAGATTCCTCCCAACACCTCGCCGGAGTCCATCCTCTTCTGCCGCAGAGTCTACGACTACAGAAAGAAAACGATGAAGGCGCCAGCGCTTTAGACATCTGAAAAATAACAATACAGTGTTTGACCTATTTTAAGCTGACAGAATTGAGTATTACGTATACTATTATAAATCTCTCTCATGAAAAAAATAAGAAGAAGAAGAAGCAGAATATCATATATTATGATTACTATGATGACTTTCTAAAATGTCTGTGAATTTTTCACAATTCTGATAATATTGTAATGTGTATTGAGATATGACATTAGTTTTATAAGATTACAAACATATTATAATTCCGATGAAATAGTTTCATCGGGTGTTTTGTCAGTAGCATTTAGCGGAGGTATATCTAATTATATCTCTTCCAGTTGGCAATGTTAACGGTGAGTTTGAAGAAGAAAGTCAACGGCACTCGATGCGGCCTCCACGATTGATTCATTCATTATTTCGATTGTCGCCGCAATTAACCATTGCTTTTTTTGTACAAAAAGTGGCAGGCGTTTTGTTAGATGAAGAAGATATTTATCGTTTGAATGGAATGTCGTAAACCGGGTGTGGGAATTAAACTAAACTAGATCGTTTATTTCATGCACAATTTTCATTATAAGACAACCATTGCACCTTTTATGTAAATGTTTTTATTATTACTTATTATCTTTAAGGTTAAATTTCTTTGCCTGCGTCATGTTTCCTACCTGACAGCTCATCGAAGAGTAATTTTTAAATAATGATAAGTTATATTTTGTTCCTTCTAAAAATACTAGTATACTGGCCTCAGTGTGAGACTAACAAACTTTGCAACATTTGGCCAAGTAATTAGCATTGCCATAGGATAATAGAAACAATTGTGTTAAAGTGAGTTTATGTTATTAAGAAAGAAAAAAAATTGTACAATTACTTTTACTACATATAAATACTATGACACAATGATATAAATAATTAGCATATTATATACTTCAATTCACACTTATTATAGTATGTGTACTATGATAAATCAAAAACAATAATATTAATATTGACAACTTTGCTGCCCAGCTAAGTAAGAATACAGTATCTTGAATGTGCTTCCGTATGTAGTTACAGTGAAACCTCGATATAATGGACTTCGGATGTAACGGATAAAATATCCATAAAAAGTGAAAGTGCAAATATCGGAAAATGCCTGGAAGAATATTTTTAATGGCCAAAATGCAGGCATAGATTTTTTAGGAAAGTTAGAAGTTCCTGAGTTCTGTAGAACAATAGAGAATAGTTGTGGAGGAGAAATAGCAGAAGAAAATGATTTACAGTGGTTAGAAGTAAATGAAGGTAACCCTGAGTATCGCATCATGACAAAACTAAAAAAGCAGATAACATTATGGTATTGGAAAATTTTATAACATACTGAATGTTTTACACAGTCGATTATAAAAGAACAGCATACTTCAAAAGTGCAAACAAAACGTGATTTTTTCTTAAAAATTCACTAGCCTTGTATTCCTCTGTTTATTTTCTTAATAAAAGAAATGTATTCAGAAAACCGATTTTTATATAATATAATAGACTTTCGACTTTAACGGACACCCCTTCACTCGTATTAATTAGTCATATCAAGGTTCTACTGTACTGCGTTTTTACTTAGTAGGACAGTATGGTTGTCAATAATCTTCAGTTATATGATTTAAATATTTGAATGCTTCATATTCTGTGTGAAATTGAGCATACTTGGCCCAGATGGTGTATAGTTTGTACTACGTAGGCACACATGATGGAATCTAATATTCATAGGAATATGTCATTTATGTTCCAATTTTCATAACAATATTGCTTATTTATAATATGTGATTTTAGTTTTATAGTTATTCGATGTTTTATTACTAGATTCTGAATGTTCTATGGAAAAATTATGTTGTCGAAATTGATGTATCAGTGAAAATGTTTCATAAGTAATTTTCGAAATTATTATCGGAGAGTGTAAGAAGTGAACAGTTGAGCGATCACTTTTCTTGTTAATGTTTTTAAAGATTTTTATTTGTAAATTGGTTGTTTACTTCGCACATCCATAATTATCAGTAATATCGTATTATTTATTCCCATCAGTTCAGATGACGCGAAACAACGGTAGAATTGAATTATTTAATTTATTTGTATATTATATTGAACTAATATGTTTGAGCAGGACGATGATTATTTCAATTGAGAAATAAATAAAAACTCAAAAAACAAGTGCCTGCCAATATTTATTGTTTTTACAGTAAACACTTTTCTTTCAATGCGAATTTTGTAAAATTATACAACTGTAAATTTATCAATTGATTATTTGTAATAAACTTTTTGAAAAATATTATTTAAAAACATAATATCTGCCTGTTTGTCACATGGTGTATAGTGAATTTTTTTTTTCAACTGTTACAATACAGCTAATATTCTGTGAATTATCAATTATATACCTGAGCATGTAATGAAAGTGTGTCCATTTAAATTAAGTGTAATTATTTTTGGCCATATAAACATGGTTTCACTAAATATTTAACAGTAAGGTATATCAAATCAAAATCAAATTTCATTTTTGGTGATTTAGCATTTATAATTTCCACAATGAGGAGATTTATTTAATAAATATTTTCCTTGTGAAGCAGATGAAATTGATTATGAGGACAGATTTTTCATTAAATACAATTCTACGAATGTTAATATGTTTTTTTTTGACACAGGAGAATAAAATTACAGGCTGAGGTATAATTATTATTCACAGTAAATCATTAGTTATATTCTTTGTTATTTAATGAATTATTGTAATGGTGTTAAAAGATGACAGACAATTTTGTAACATATCGATTATAGCAAAAAACAGTGCATTGATAAATTTGTAGAAATTTTTGTCCGATGTTTATTTAATCAGTTATAGAAAAACTACGAGGCTATTTTATGGTGTTTTCAGCCTGATTTGTGTTGCACCATGAGAATTTAAAGCACAAATAAATGTCTGATGTCTGTTATTTGAATTGTGGAATTGAAATATTAAACTATTAAAGATGAAAAAAAAAATTAATGACAATTCGCGGTTTACCAATTTTCTCACATTGAAAATGAAAATACGATGAAATGTGATGGATGAATATTTTTGTTTAAACGATTTGTAAGAAATTACTAAATATGAGGGATCATTTGTAACATATTATTTTATTGAGACTTAGAGTTAGAACAGAGATATATTACTATTAAATTGTATGCTATCATATTATATATTTGAAGAAGTATACATATTATACCATGATATTTACTTATCTTATTGATAAAAAATGTTTAGGGAAATGTGTGACTAGTTAGTACATCCTCATATGAAATAAGCAAAAAAAAAATAAGATTTGACTCTCGATTAGCTTGTACCGCATTAGTAGCGGATATTCTTTACTGTTACTGACATCTGTGAGAAAGTTTATCAGATATGAGGGAGCAACAAAATAATGTAACTATCATGAATTTTAAGGTAGACTCTTCTACCCTTAGAAATATTTTGTTTATTCTGTTCTATATTTTCAAAGATATAATTAAAACATGTGCATTTATGAATATATAATTTTTGTCAATTTTCAAATTGTTAATCGAAAGTATACATACAACTTTGCATCATTGATTATAAATATATTTTGACTGAAAATATCGAAGTAACTGACTCGAATATAAAATTATCACTCAATTGACAATGAAAACATTTTGTTAAACAAACAATCTGTTATTTGTCTATTTGTGTTCAAAATAATTTTATATTTTAAATGCATATGATACTTCAATTAGAAACTGAGCCTTGTATCATTTAAAGAAATTCAACTCGCTTAATATGTCGAAATATTTTTAAATCTAGTAATTATACAATTATAAACATCTATTTTAATATATTTTTTCATGAATCTTTTTGATTACATTTTTAAATTCCATTTATTTTGATTTTAAAATCAGTTGAAAGCTTTACCCACAATCTTTCAATGATGCAATATGTATGTATAGCTTACAACTCCGAAAAATAAAATTTATTAATTTCTGAAAACCCACAGAGATCTTAATTTTTGATATCATTTTGTGTTGCTATGAAAATTCGAGAAAATTACAAATTATATAAATTAAGCTTCTTACTTAAAATTAATAACGTCATAAGATTTATATGTATTGCATACGTTCATAGACAATTGGTTAAATATTGTTCCCTGTTGTACAATATGTAAAAATATCAAGGCATGATGATGTGAGAAAAAAATATTAGAATTGAATAATAAATTCACGATAAGCATGCCTCAACGCGTCCACGCGGCAGTACTCTCACTGGATCATCAGTTTGCTGACCCGCATACACGTCAGTGAACTCAAACAAATTAAAGTTAAAATATCTTTGTAAAAATGACTGGCTCACAACACAAATCATGTTAATGAGATTATCGGGAAAAATACCAGCGTATGATCTTTTTAGTCAACTATTTGGCATGTAAAAAAAATTTGTATTATTTCATTATCACATTTAAGAGATAATTTTATCCAAAAACTGTCTGCTTTTTTATATTCATTTAAGTAAATTTTATTTCGAAATGAATGTTTTATTTTTACGAAAATGTACCTAATTTTTCTAATGAAATGTGTTAACTTCGTGGACATTTTTATTTTATCATGGCAACATCAAAATATATCAAATTGAAAAAGTTAGAAAATTTATATCTTATTACAATTACCATATTATTGTGTTACTATTTGTTTTCGATAAGTATATTATGGTTCATTATCTCATCATAATCTTCCCCACTGTGCCACTGGCTCCAATTAACAAATAAAATTGTACAAAGCCTATGACCAAATGAGGTTTTTACAAATTATCATGTATGAAATAATATTATTTTCTTTGTTAACATAATAACAAAATTATGTTGAAATTGTGTTGACAAGGGCTATTGATTTAAAATAACCAACTGGCCAGTTTCTGCTGTCATATTTAAGTAATACTTAATATTATATTATGGAATTATTGCATTTCACTAAGATGTGAATGGTAAAAATGACAAAAAAAGTGCTGCAATTCAATTTGCGGTGTATTCTCTTCATAAAAATTATGATGAAAATAATTTTAGGTAAGCTACCCTCGCTTATAGGCATGATTCTTTTTCCCTACGATTTATTGTATCTTTTATATTACTATATTGTTTTCAACTTTAGTCCAACGCTTCGACATAATATATAAATAGTCAGTACTTTTCATTCAAGTCATAAAAATGTTTTAATTTAATTTATTTATGTTATATTTTCTTGTAGTTATGTTGCCTTAATTTAATATCCATAAATAATATATGTGTTTTTATTTAAAATTTTATATTTGTTTTATTTTACTTTTACCCCTACTATACTACAGCGTTTCCCAAACATCGCACTGCAGATGCCTGGCAAAATGGTGTAAATTATACTATTTGCAATACGGCTTAAATCTGGTAATCCTTTAATATATTTTTATGCATCCATAAATATAAAATATATTATGCCGACTATAATATCAAGCTAAATCTTGGTATCGAAATATTAGAAAGATCATTATTTTTATCAGGACAGGCTCTGTGGTGCGTACCACACTTTGGGAGACGATGCTCTGCTATATGTTGATAGAAACATTTATCAATTTAATGTTGGGTGTTGAAAGTGAAAAATAAATACTCGGCAATGAATCATTTGATATATTTAAAATGATGAGAGTTACAGAAAAGTATTGTTCATAAATAAATCAAATATTTATAAAGGGTTAATAGGATAATCGTATTGAATTATAATTCTGCAGGTTGTACTGTAATGTACTGGTGAAGTTATATCCTTTAGCACATTATCTGCAGAATTATAATATAATATGACTGCTCAAAAATAAAATGGAAATAGTAAATAGTAATTCAATAAACAGAACTATACCTATTTTTAAAACAAAGACTTGATATATAAGATAACGGTAACATTCAAACTATTATTCACATTTATTTTCACCACAGCCGCTATACATTTGGATCATACATACATATACCCTCAATGTGTAGGCTTAAAAGGTTGGTTGTCCATGCCCTTCAATATTTTTTTTTAATTGTACAGCTACAGAACTTGAATTCATAACCAATATTTCTTGCAAGCTCCATGCGTGCGGAGCTGTTTTAAAAATTCTGCTCACTGATCCCAGGCTACCTACCACGCAGTCTACTTTAGACTTGGAATACATTCCAACCCCCACTTCCTGGCCGGCGCAATATTGGCAACTTAGCCTTTTGGTTTTTCACGCAGAGATCTTTTCGTCTTAGGGGGAACATTGCCCATAACCTCTACCAATTCGGTTACAGAGATGATAAATATTCATATTGATAAATTATATTGCAGTTTATATGAATATATTACAATTGAATATTTTTACTTTAAGTGTTTACAGTCTTGTTTTGTTAATATTTGTAGATTGTTAATATTGAAATAAAAATGGGCCATTTATTTGGTAAATTGTCGAATTTTTAATTTAATGTTGGTATAATCTCTATATTATTTGACAGATTATGTTATAAATGTAATGAAATTATTTCAATAATATTTTCAATACTAAGGTAAATGGTAAAAAAAAACATTTATCAAAAGTTATCATGAATAGGGCTGGAAAATGGGAGATATTTAAATAAAAGCCAACACAACCAAGTTTTATGGATTATTTATTGTTAAATACGTAAATTTCTTCTCAGAGATAATAAAAAAAATAAGTTGAATGTATTGATTTTAATAATACATAAAAACAAACTTGACGTAAATTTGAAATACAGATATATGAAAAGATTCATTGCTGAACAAGAGTACAAAATATCTATTATATTAGACAATATCAAGTGTTTGATTATAACAAATATCTTATAACATTAATTGAATGTGATTATGATAATCACATAATATGAATTCGGTGGATGACATGTTATTATTGTAAATGAATTAAAACATTATCATTTTGCTGTCTCTGGTTGGTCAGGCAGAAGTCGTGATTCCAACTGATGCAATCGGAAAGAAATCATAAATATACAATTGGATGCTGTCATGTTATTTGCAATATTTTGTGGTAGGATCAGTGTTCTTTATTTATTATGACATATCCTTAAATAACGATAGACGTATGTAGTGAATACTAATTGAGTGGAAAATACAAAGATTTTTCTATGAGGCTTCTTCTAATATAAGAATAATTGATATTACCTCAATATTGTTTTGCCTACATAGGAAACAATTATTAATAAAATGTCCAAGAAAATTCTTTAATTTTAAATGGGAGCATTGAATATAATTTTTTTAAATTCAATATCTTAAGATAAATTAATATATAAAGTAGTATATTTTTAGATCATACACAAAACTAACATGATATATGACATTATCTTCTGTTCACTTATTGAGTCATTCCAACCAGAAAATATAATTGGATCAAATGTATTGAATCTAATGTATTAATTGCATTGTGTGGAATCACAGCTGTAGTGAGATCGACCATCTTGAAAATTCTGCTTTTTTATATATATTTTGGCTTGACGAATTACTAAGCCTTGTCGTTAGGTGCCTTGCTGTCTGTCACCCCATTGTCATTAGAAATGTGTGTGCGCTCTATCTTAAATACATAACCCATGATTTATCTATCTTCTACAAATAAATGTGAGCTAAGAAAATCATTTTTTTTATTTATCACACCAAACAAACAACCTTTCTACAATAATATGGATACTCCTAACAATAATTTCTTATACCTCAACTTTTATGATTCAAATAACGAATTTAATTGTGACTCCAATACTAAGCAAATCATATGAACACTGTGAATTATGACTCAAATAAGAAATATTCAACTTCAAAGAACTTTCGAAGAATCATTTGATTGATTTACAAAAGTCTGATTCTGTATTAACGGTCTGATTGAGTTGAAACTCTGAGAGTGAAGACAATTTTATATCACTTACAATATCTTAAATTCAGTAGAATATCCAGACTATTTTATCAGGATCAATAGTTGATTAAAAACATTCTGTGTTGAATTATTGATTTGCATATTATGATTTTTTATTTAATCTTTTACATTCCAAATTTACATCTGGTGTAAAATAAAGTTCATTTATTTTTGTTGCGTCATGATTTCAATATACTGAATCTTGAATTCTCTTCATAAATTTCTCTATTTATCGCCACAAAGCGAATAAGCACATAAGCAAAAAATACAGAAAGACGCAATTATTTCAAGTTTTGGCATACAAATTTCTGACCGAAAGCTATAAATGAACATTTCCTTTTTCTACAAAATTTTAAATTCTATGTCGATAAATGCATAAAATGAAAGGCAATGAAGTCTTCTTATATATTAAGAATAATAATTATTAAATAATCTATACACCGTTAGTTATTCTTATTTCTTTTTATTTATGTTATACCTTTGCCTTTTATACTAACCACCCTTACCTCTCACATTCAAATTCTGAAAGTCTAATGGCCTGATAATCATATTATATTATGCAAATAGATAATGTTGAATGAAAAACTATTAAATTACCACACAATTTATAAGATTATATTTTTAAAATATTAGTTTTCTCATTTTATTACTGAATACTTGATGTTCGAATGTGTAGGAAACTTCTTTCATTGATATTTTTCTCTTTATTCATGCTAGATGTCACTAGCAGAAAAGATTCCTTGAAATTTAACACGTGACGTCAACTTCGGTAATATTCGGTAGATAGAGCACGACCGAACTTATCCGAATGTGTGGTCAATGTCTGAAGCATCAAAAAAATTGTTCGTGAGGTTTTCTGTCGTTCCCTAAAATATGATGTAAAACGTTGATCAAGTTGGATAAATGGTTTTTTAAAACCTCTGGCACGTTTGCACGTATAGTGTTGTTTATATATTTAGTCGTAGGCGTATTTTCTCTCGATATTTCACCGCGAAAATAACGATTTTTAACTCACTATAGTGCGGAAGTTCAGTGCAAGTGCAAGGGTGGTAACAAGAAATGTGAAAGATCTATGAGGTTCGTGAACGTTTGGGTTTTATTTTCACGCTGATAAGAATGAGTGGACGACCTAGGACCACGTCGTTTGCTGAAGGCAGCAAACAGCCCCCAAATCCGCCCGTAGGAGGGCTGAAAATCAGCAGTAAGTATCATACTTAGCCTACCTTTTGTCGGCCATCGTGATTTCTACGGCTGTGACGTATCGGAGCTCATTTATTTTAAACATGGCCGCGGGGTGCCACAACTTGACAAAGAAGTCTCTGCCTTCAATACCTTCATAAATAAGTAATACTGCTTTCATATTTCACGCAATAGTTGATATAATAGAAACTATTCAAATGTTTAAATCGTGAAAATATATAATCTCTCGAAATTCTTTCGTGTTGAAGTAAGGACGGCGGTACATTTGCGCCTTAGAAAACTATCTTATAGATTTGTCAAATTGTAATCGATACACATGTTTTTCATATTCAATTTGTAATTGAATTTGTATGTAACAATCTGAAGATCCTATTCTGATTATACAAGGTTCCATGGTAAGCCGCCATCATCCTTAAACCTATTGGTATAGATTGCCTCTCCCATTTGCGACTACATCTACACTCTGACATTTCCTTGAATATAACTTACAAATTTTATGATCAGCGAGAAAATTCATGTATTTTTTAAAGAAAACCACGTATTCTCGTTCGTTACAAACCGTATATCGTTTGAGAAAATAAAATTGACAGTGTTGAATAATAATTATCGAACACAACCTAAATCATTTTACATCTTTGTTAGTCGGTCCTACTTTTCAGTTTTAATACCAATTTAGGATGTCGGATAGACACCAAAGAACTATTATTTATTAGTATATTAACAATAATTCTATTGCTTTTTTCTGGGTATCGTGTTTTGCGAATCGAAATCGTAAAATCGAAAAACGGCTATGTAATAAAAATACTTAGGTTGGTAATACGCGTGTCACCCAAACGTCAAATTGAAATAAAACTTGGATCACCGATTTCGTAATCAAGCCATCTATAACGCACAATATACATGATTATTTATTTGCGAATTTTGTTTATAGAAGCATACTTCTGCGAAAAATGGGTTGGTTGTTTAGCAATAAACATAGGCTATAATTTAAAAAAGGTCATTTCAATAATTTTGCACAATAGGTCTCCAACAAAATAAAAATTGGTTTAGTATATGAGAATTGTTTCTTTGAAGTACGCGAATGTCCTTATGAGCAGAGAAGTGATTTTTATTATGCACGATGTGTGAATTATCTCTGATATTATGTTATCGCAAATACTCATATGTTTTTGACGTACGTTTTTTATAGTTTGGAATTATAAAACGATTATCAGGGAACTGTCAAGATTGTCATTCTGATAAAAGCCACAGATAAAAATAATTTATAATCTCTTCTTCGGTTAACCTTATTAATAAATATAGATCTCCCAAAATATTATTTTTTTTGGTTCATATAGTCGCAAATAAGTATTGCAGTATGAACACAGTTTAAATACATGAACGTCACTTTTCGCTATGGTCCATCCACACATGGATGAATTCCTCTCGGCTCACCTAACTTTCTTCATTCATTTTACTTCATAAGCTTGTGCGACTTCTGTTCACTCGCTTGCATTTTTGCGATATAATAGGATTCTGATTAATTCATATTTCAGAGATATCTATAAATTAAAGTTTCTGCTTGTCCAACAAAACAATATATTACATATTTTGGGATTAGTGTCAATAAAACTATAATGTATAAGTAGCGCATACATAACTACTACTGTCCATAATAAGATGTTTAGCCATATTATTGAAAGATTTTATACAGATACGTGAATATTTCAAATTCTTTTGGACGACATTGATTAAAATTACTGATTTATCATGTACATAGCCAATGTTAGCTAAAACATTTTTTTTTTTATATATTCCTGTCGAAGAAGAATTTTTGAAAGAGTAATCTGTTCTCACTGTATTTTCCTCGTTATTAAGCAAGTGTCTATTCATTCGATTTTTCTCCCCTTCCATTTCCCATGGCATACGGATGAATATGAAAATATTCTAAAAGAAATCTAAAAATTCACGTTTTCTGACACGAAACGTGGAATGAAATTGAAAAAAGGAAAACACAATTTTCGTCGTGAATTTTTTATGATGGATAGTAAGTAGACCAGTTTGGGTTTGCTTACGTTATGTCATTTTGTGTATTTAAATTTTCAGTGATTTTTATATTACGTAACTATAAGTTTCGTCTATTATCGCAATTAATATCTATAATCCCGAAGTATCACATTTATAAACGTGATTTGAACATTTTAGTTATGACACTGTCAAGTTACAGAGAGTAACTTATTTTTCAAGAGCTTCAAAGATTATTACTAAATACTTTACAGAGCTGTTTAACTGTATATTAATTAGATCTCCCATACAGTGTATTTTGCGTATCTGGAATTGGAGCAATATCCTGCCTGGGAGTTGGCGGATTTTCTCTGTTTCCGGGTCGACTGTGGTCACACGGTGCAGTTGTGTGCCAAGAAAACACGCAAAATGTCTTTAATCCAAACTCCGGATGCCAAAACTCTAGTAAAACATTACATCCGCAGTGGAGAGATGCATTTTTAATCGCATACCCTTAATAGCACTCTTCATATTTGACAACGCCGGCATCTCAGATATGTATAATAATTGTATCACTTCTGTACGATTTTCTTGTTAAGTGAAAGTAAATATTTTAGATAAATATTTATAAGGCATGCGTTGTTTGTCATCCGGTATTAAATTTTATATTATATTTCAAGGGTTCGTATATGAAATAAATATGAAAGCTTTGTTATTTCTCTGGCATGCCATCTCGTCGAGTTTCCAATGAATAGCATGATCTTGTCTATTCTTCGCATTAGTAGCAAAGTCAAACTTGCACCAATTAACACTTTCAACCCTGGTATCTAATTAACTACTGATTATTCTACATAATTTTAGTAAATATGTGCATGAATATCATCATATGGAGCGGAGTAGCATCAAAGCTTAAAATTTGTATAACGACAAATTTGTAAGAGGCTTTTCATCCGGCAGCGGATCTTAATTGGTTGATGATTACGTTTGCAAAAATATTTCTGTTTTCACGAAACACTGCCTAAAGAACACACGATTATTAAATGCTTTATAGTTTTACCAAGTACTGAAGACTGTGTACGGTTACAATATTATAATATTTTACGATCTATTATATATTAATTTATAGTTGCCAACATTGATTATTACGTAATACGGTTGCGTAGTATTTAATTAAGATCGTTTTATTTTTTATGGTAAATGATGATTGATTGCCCGTGATGATGAAACACATTTAAGCATACTATTTTTATTTTAAAAATAGTGAATTATCTGCAAAACTTTACTGTGCGTATCATATACAATCATTGATATTGTATTTATGTAATAGGCATTGTTTAACAATTAGAAAATTTCAATGTCACGCTTACTCGTACATACTGCGATCGAAGTCTTGGGAAGCCCTCCTCAGTCACTCTCGGAACCTTCACGCAGGCCTCTTCGTATGCACGATAATAGGCCAGATATGTATTACGGGTCTAATTTTGGGTAAAACAAACGCATTAAGCTTTTAGGTAGTTGTTTAGGTTTTCAAGTAGTTATTAATTTTGTGCAAATTGACAAAAATTATAAACCCATTTTTTATGTATATAATTGTAATTTGGAGTGATAGCTATAGTGTTTAATAGTTTTTGCCAAGTCATATAAACATGCTGTTTGAAATATGTGCATACAGATTTTATTTTTACGTCAATACAGAGGTGTCTTTTCATTCGGCCTTGTCGCATGATATCGGTGGGATTTGGCCAAGTTCATCTAGATTTTTTTATACTTAGACAACATTATATGCCCACAATCGATATAATTTCACTTGAATTATTTGTAATACCGCAGAGCAATTAAGTAGATCAGCCGGTTTGCAAGGCTACACACATTAAAGATTTGCAGATCGGGTGTTGTAGTATTTACAAAATTGTAAATGTGTACGTACGTAGCGAGTAGATAGTAATCCTGATAACGTCGTATTCGTGGATATTATTTATAGCTATCCTTGTACTATACGAATCAAATTATTCACTATCAAGGATTGTCAGTATCAAAATAACAAAAATAATTTGTATCAGCGAAATGGTGTGTATTTTGAATAAATGTGAATGTATATTTATTCTGCCCTAGTAAGTAAAAACAGTGTCTTGCATGCGATTCCTTATGTGTAATAGATACTGTATTTTTACTTAGTTTGGCAGTATACTTGTTATTTGTATCGATTTAAATGATTTGGATTGCAGTGGCTTGTAGTGAGACAGAAGCATGCCTCTTCACTTCAAATTTTGCTCCATAATATTGATTTGTCGATACTTTTAAATATTTTAACACAGCTTTAGTGCTGATTTAACAGATGTGGTAGACAGTTCTTAACGCGCAGATATTGAATCCAACAAAAATGGTTTGTTATAACCAGTAAATAATCGACATTAATTTGGTTTTGCGCTTCAATCTTCTATCTGAGCTTATCATATTTGTTCGAATAAAATCTATGAAATTGTCTTTCATTCCGTTGACAATAAACACTATTCAAAATGGGATCCTTCATGTTTCCGAAGCCTCTTTTAACATCACCGTCCTTGATACTTGAGAATTAATGTTAACGGAATGGAATATGTATATACGCGTGATATTCACATGGATTAACAAAGAGATGTCATTATATATGAGAATGCAGTGTTTCGCTGTCACTTACTATTCCTTGTAATAAAAGTGATATCCTAGACTGCGATCTCATTCAGCAAGCAGCCTCAACGTCTAGCAATTCAAATCAGATTTTTAATATTCTAAATGTAATTTATATGCGTTGGACGTGTTCAGTCTATTATTAAAATTAATGATAATGGCGATAACGCTACGTCAGAGACTGCTAAACCGTACATGAGAGCCAACACCTGGTCAGGAAACACCGTTTGTGATTAAAACAACAGACAGACAAGCCACCTTGGCGTGCGAAATTTCGCTTTTTACTAGACACTTAGCGGAGACAGCTCCTGTATATTTACAACTGAGTAATTGTCTCGTCACCTGGCGATTAACAAAAAAGACTTCGACGAACAATGGGAAAGCGATAATCTCATTGGATACTGCATACTATATTCCACGTTCTTACTGCACAATAAATACTATGTAAATGATTTAAATCATCGAGTCTATACATCGTATGATATTGTTTACTTATTACAATTTCAGCGCAATTTGTGAACGTCTACTGAAGAAAAAAAAACACTTAATATTGCTAATAAGAAAGTTTTTATTTAGGTGTTGATATTAATTGTAAAAGTAACAGAGTGGTTCTGAATTTTAAACAGGCACTCGAGTAACTGACATCTTCTATCATACAAGAGTGAAGTGTGATGCATATTACAACTAAACCGGTCTTGATTGTAAGTCGATGCACATCCGAGAACGGCTCCGGTACTTAGTTACTGTTAGATTCACATACATTACAGGTACTTAATTGCCTTGCGGGCATAGAAAGACTCAAAAATATCTGATGTACTTAGTGTGATCTAATTGCAAGTTGTTTTTGTTTTGGCTTGATCACGCCACTGGCAATACGATTTTATTTTATATATTGCCCAGCTGATTTATAATGTGACTTCTATATTTGAGTTTTTAGCATAGTGGATTATAATTTTTGGGTGATTTTTTTGTTGTTGTAAAATTCCCCTATTATAATATTAACCGTAAGTGTTAACTAATTTGAAATTATGCATTTTAATCATTCACGTATTGTAAACTGTTTACTTCTGGAAAGTACATTCTGCAATGGAATCAGTCACCTGCTAAACAGTAGCAGTATTGTTCGTATTTTGATACGTCTAAAATCTTCATATCAAAATGAAGTTTCCGTAACTTTTACGCGAATAAGCGAGTCCTCAATATTTATTTATTTTCATGTTTGTATTAATCAATTTGAAAGTGTTCCGTTGCATCCTACATAGGCATGTCACACCTCTGCTTCGTGCTCATCTGTAATAATTTAGCATTGACGCTCGGCATTATTTCTTTTTGATACAGTCATTATTCGATTATGAATGCCGAAAACGTGCCCCAACCGAATAGCTAAGTATGTGATTAAAAATATCTCAAAACATACTTACAATTTTGATAGTGCAGACTGTATGATAATGACGTATGATATCAATTGAAGAATATCTCTGAAGTTTTGAAAAATGTGTTTGTCTCAGATCCACCTTTTTATGACGTCGTCAAACTTTTCATTGGCAGCGTCCGAAGTCGTCTGTGTACACTTATACTTTTATCAATTCTGACTACTGAAAGTACTTCACAGATATAAATTGTTCAAACTACGTTATAAAGTTGTCTATTAGTTTAGTCCGTTTTCATATTGTGTAGAACCAAATATGGAAGTTCCCATTTTTTGTTTATTCTGTTACTTAACTTTTGTCGAAATATCAAATGAATTTTTTTGATGTTTGGCTAACCTTTGGCATCGTACAGCAATCATTATTTGACGATCTTTGATTAATTTTACTCCCAAGTAAGCATTTGACACATTGCTTAAATATTCAAAAAATGATTATCGCATAAGTCCTGTCAAAAGTGGTCCACTATATTATCATTTTTTTTTTTTTTTTTTAACCATGTTCGCTCCCAAACTGGAGCATATAGATCTACACAGTATGAAGATATCCACTCCGAGTGGAGTATATGTATCTCCGTAATGTGAAGACGTTTTGACAGTTTATCTTTTACGAGAATCGTTTGCCAAACAATTGCTCAACCCAATGGGGATCCAGTCCTGCATTGTTAGATTATAAAAATCTGACAAATTTCTTACACTGGTTTAACAAAGTTAGTGAGTGCTTACAAAACAGAGGTTCTAGTTTTAGTAATCTATGTTTACTCGTACTAACGCAGTTTTATATTCTCTTGTCATTGTTGCGGGAAGTTAAACCGAAGACCTTCTATGTGATGGATTTTGAATGGCACGAGATTGAGTTTTTGCCGCGCACGTTTCTGAATAATAGCGATTGTGGTACATACCCGCCATCTATCTAAGCTAGTGATAAAAAATTGTTTTGCTGTCATCTGAAATAATTCTCTCGAATGCGGCGATTGGTTCCGCGCAGACGCCCGCCTGCGTTCAATCTACTTCAGAGGATATCAAGTTACCATATAAAATTATGGAACGGACTATAAATCACGAGGATTTCTCGCGTATTTTATTTTCCGAATGATCAGTGTCGGGTGGTGGTTGTAGACCATTAATTTTAATGGATATATTGTATATACTGCTCGCATCGATTTATAAATATTTAATCTGCATAAAGACGTTGATTACATAAAATTATCTAATCTATCTTCTTTTTAAACTAACAATTCGTACCTGCATATTATCCAAAGACAAAATGACAGAATACTAAAAAGTTACCGCTTATAACACTTGAATTTCCAATTAACCACCAATGTACAATTTTACCTTATGCGTATGCTACATTTGAATGGGTAAAAGAATCGATCGCAAAAATTCTCTCCTTAATAAATAATCCGTAGCTCTACTGTAAGACACGCAATTTCCGTGCTCCATTGTTACTCTAGCAAGGAAACATTACAAACAAACAGTAACCACGGGGATAGATTGGGTACAAACTCCGGCGCTCGGGTAGTATCGTGATATCTATAATGTCTATACGTGTATGCATACATGTCTTACGTATCAATCAAACAGTGTCCGTAATAAATTCGAAATTAATGCGCTAAATATATAGTCCTGCACGTTCATTACACATTTGCACATATTATTCTTACATTACAACTGGATTGTACGCTACCAGTGAGAATTATAGTATTTATGAACTCTTGAATTCGGCAAGCGATACATACTTGCGAATGGAAATCGTTGATTCAGGCGTATCTCCAAGTGCGCTTAGTTATATCTGGCCTAGGCGTCCATTCTGGCGTCATTAATCTGCGCGGTGTTATTGAAAACCGGTTGCTTATTTCCGAACGATCAAATGCCGCGGGCCGTCGAACTGTCATGCAGGCGCCATCCGAGCTCACGCGATGCCATGGCCCTATTTCGCCGGCGATCACTGTGCCATGATGACATTGAGTCTCTTGGATACCATCTAACGGTGTACGTCCCTGATCAATTACAATACAAAAGTGTTATCATTGTCTTCCGTGGTCGACAGCTGTTTTTGCTTCTTACCACTATTAATTTATTGATTTACATATTTTATTGTACAATATTTAAATTAGGTTAAAATTTGAAGTGGGATGTAGGAACATACAAGAAGAACTTCAATATGACCTTTTGCGTTGAACTGTACTGCATATGTAATAGTGTATGATTAATTTTCGTATTGCTTTCGTCTTTCTGTCAATCCAATAAAAAAGTCGACGTTCTTTTTATATATTCTATTCCTGGTACATTAAAAAATATTGGATGTTTAAGATGAGTATGTATTAATTTTAATGATAAATATAAACAGTAATTTCACCAATGTTACCATGACAACAGAATTCATTGAATGCTCGCCATGCTCTGCTTACACCTGGTGTACGTATCTCAACTTAATAATATAACACACATGAAATCTCTTGACAGATTGTCATTAACCACGTCTGAGAACTTTACTAGTAGAAGACATGAGAACTAAATTTAACGTACGTACATTGTTCCCAAAAAACTGGCCGTATTATCTTCATCTCGCGTGAATGCCTTCTCAGATCTCAGTATATTGGAGTGTTTAGGGCTAATTATGTATATACCGCTAAGATGTAGTCCAATTTGTGAGATGTTTTTGTTATTTTATATGTTGCAAATTATCACAAATTATTAATTCAAACCATTGATAACATAGAATAATAACAAAGAGAATAAATTTGTTATAGATAACAAGTGATAAAATGTATACATAAGTACATTCAACGTAAAGAGCGAAAAGAAAACAAAGAGAGGTTACCCAGCGAGTCAGACAGAGCCTATTTTAGAAATGTACAAAACAACATCAATCTATATTCACTCTCACTCAGGTGGAAGATATAAATAACTAAACACACAAACTAATACTAACCAGAACAACAGAATGCTTATTGAGACCACGCACAAGTCGAAAAAAATGGTGGCTAAATACATAGCTACATTGGAAAAGGATGCCCAAAAGAAAATGGTTTGTGGATAAAGCCACAGATAGTATCCATATATCTTCAAGTACATACAGTTCAGATATTTCTTCTGAACCCTCCCCATCATATTTCACTTGATCTGGGGCTCAAACAACCGATCCACTTTCTAATCTGCTTCTCACCAAAGAATTATGTAGGGTTTTTAGTATTGTAACATCTGCAAAGACCCTAGTCGTACGTAAATAAACCCTAGTGTTTGAGTTGCCTTCTTACTAACTTTAACTATATAATATGTGACCGTAAATGAGATACTACTTTCAAACACAATACCAAGACAATTATAGATTATAAACAAATAGACAATAATATGTGTGTACATAGTTACTAAATTGATATTTACTTGATAAGATAATGAAAAATTTTAAACATTTTGCCAAGTAATTATTTATTGATAAGTATCAAAGTATGTATTGATTTTAGCTATCGAAAATGGATTCGATACAGTAGGACAGCAAATGCTTCAAATCCGCATAGGTATTCGAAGTATCTTTGAAATTAAATGTCTACTAAAATTAAAGGGTGCATATCTAATGGAAATTCAATTTTTCTGATATCTTGCCGTACGTATAAAATTGGCCTCGCGACAATGTGCGACTCTCAGTCCAACCTATTGTTTTATTTCCTACATACATAAGTATTATCAATGCACACTGCTACATTATTATGTTTTCGCGACGACGGTTGGGCCAATACAAAGCGATGGCATTTCAATGACGCGATTGGTTACGTAAGAAAATTGTCGTGCGATTTTCGTTAGGTGGGGTACACTCGTTTCACTCACCCTCCGTCTGCCGCGGTGCACTTGGCAATGACGCTCGAGCCCAACACACTTACATCGCTCGACGTGGCTTGTCATTCATTATTCAAAGTCACAACATCTCAATTATTGCCAATTGCTTGTTCTCCACGGTGAAATCTAGCCACCGAATGAATGATCCTAAGTTAATTATCAGCGAAATTAATACACGTATAAACATTTACTCAACTCTGCCTTTTCTGCAAAGATTTTTTCACGGCGAGTATATTTCAAACGATTAGATCAAAATTACAGTCAACTTGTTTGAACGTGTTTCTGTTTAAACGCAAAACGTGGTTGTTCAATAAGTTGCGTGATTCACAGACAACCAGTCTTCGAGAAAAATGATCTGTCAAGAAAATTCTTTATATTTGCCTTAGCGGAAATGATTTTAAAATAAATATTTAATAATTTAGATCTACTACATTTTTGTATTGTGGTCGTGATTTGAAATCGATGTTCTTGGCAGCTATCGTATACTGTGAATACTGCCTGTAATTACTAATAACGCCGACATGTTTCATGACTATTGAAATATCAACATCATGTAAATTCCAAACCAATTTCCACTAAATCGTCCCCGGGGCGCTTTATTGACAAATGTACTCGTACTCGTACGGAGCGATAAAATAACGTCAAATGTTTCAAAATACGCATAGTTATGAACACTCAGTGGAACCTTTGTTTATTTAGAAGTTTACAAACGTCCTTTTTTCTTTTTCGTTGCCTATCGTACACGATTTCTCCAGGGAGTATTATTTACCCGAATCCGCCCCTGGTCGGTTGTTCACAAAATAGCGCCGGCGCTCCGCTTCCCTGTGTGTGACGTACGGTGCACGACCCGCGATTTTTCCCGCTTACCTCAGTACACGGAAAGAATATTTCCGGTGTAAATCACTAACACTATAGTCTTTATTTACAATAGTTTTTGAAATTAATTATTCAACATTCTTTACTTTCACCGTGCTTCGCGTTGTGAAGTTTCGTCATTTCATAATATTTTTCACGGATACCGGTCATTTGCCATTCCTTCAAACCTGCTGGCTGCATTCAAAACAGTATATGTAAAAATATAATAAGTATATGACAAAACATTATTTCACTCCCAAGTGTTTTTCATTTTCTTTCATGTCCCAATACTTGTTTTATATATCTTTATAATGTTTCTTGGTCCTCATGAACATTGTATAATACGCGTTGTCAACTTATGGCCATTGATATGTTCCGTTTTAAGTGACACTTATCCCCTTGAGTGTGATAAATTGTCACGAATTAATTTATTACACTATTATACAAACGTGACGTATAAATAAATACACAGCGCAAACTTATATTTGTGCAATAATTGATAAGTCCACTATGTCCACATGCCGCGATGCCACTGAACCGTGCACTTCTAAACAATTTATTAATATCAATGCAAATATACGTGTGCAACATTCTGTATTAGGAAAGTATGAATTATAAATAGAATTAAACAAACTACGTACAAAAATAAAACATATATTTATAATTATGCTTCTGATATGTTTTACAGTAGACTTTTTACTCCGTTATCTGTTTGACCCATACCCAAAACAATTCTAGTCTATTAGACTAGAGTATTAAAAAAAATGACATGTTTGGGAATGTAGTGACCACTTCTTTGTAAGATATAACGTCAAATAAATATATGGATTTTTTTACAAAATTTCAATGTTTACATGTACAAAATAGTGTAAATATCGACGTCTTTCTTTTTCTCTAATTTTAAACGATAATTGTCAGAAAATAGATCGTATTAAACATTATCATGCTCAACGGCGCATGACTTAATATAATAATTGTATTATCTTCGCCTCCCGGAATGAAATACAGATGTCGCCAATTTGTTTCGGTGGCAGGTTTTTTCTCCTAATTATTATAACAAACTATTGCAGATCGATAACATTTTGTATGCAACATAAAATTTCTCTGTCGCATTGTAATTACTATTTATAACCGATTTATGTAATTTGTTTGAAGAAAAAATGTCCGTTCGTTATTAAGCATGATATTTTTTCAATTTGTGGCGGAGGACTGTAGAAAAAAGGTCAAATATGTTTGTAATTGTACTTAACCTTACTGTGGTTGAAAATTAAAAAATACTGACTTGGCTGATTTTTATCGCTAATTTGAGAAATGATATATCGTCGTCAACGCGAAAATACACCTCCTATGTGTCAAATATGAAATTGTTCAGGAGACACTAAAAACTGATTTTTG
>JAGVSQ010000275.1:0-32836 GCA_022683975.1 Rhyacophila evoluta
AATTTAAAATCAATTTCCATCAAGCACCATCAGTCAAAAATATTAATTATTTAATTTGCGATATTAAAAAAAAAACACACCTTCTCCAGTGAAATTCATGTTTTACGCATACGATATTTTGCCTATTACGGCTCGATATCATGTTGAAAGTTGTTAAACGGTTTTTTGTGTTTTGTAGCTATGGATCGGGAGGCTATGGCAGTTATGGTCGTGGGGGCTACGGAAGCTATCATGCGCCATACGGTTATGCTGTGCCATCGTACGCGCCTCCTTATGCTGCTCCTCGTCACAGCAGGTCATTCGCACGCGGCAGGTACGCGCTATGAATATACTAATTATTCATATTGTGTGCGTAAAACTAGTGTCATCATTTTGAACCAATTTAAATTTGGCATAGCATAAGAATGTTTTTATTTTATACATATTTTTAAGATTACCTATGATATAGATTTATTTGACATTATTTATTCAATTGAGATAGGTACTCAGTTACTCCATAACTCTTTATATATTTCAAATTAACATATTTATACCGATATTTGCATATAATTTTGTATCGAGACACTCCCAGTGGCAACTGATGACTTTTTTTTTAACCATACATATTTTAACGTAACATCACAAAATGTGCCATAATAACATCAACAGTCAACACTAAAAATTACAGCAATGAAGAAAATGTTATTTCGATTACATTGATTTGATTTAAAATTTTATTTATTTTTTATACATGTGTGCAATAAAATTTTACACAATGATGACACTAGTTTTATTTTAGAGTACCCATGTATTTTAAATAATTATATTTCAATGTTTTACTTAATAAAATCATTCAATAGTTTCAGCATGATTGGCTTTGTTTGAAAAAAACTTGCATGACAATACAGTAGAGTTAACAAAGTATTTGGTGTGTCTATCTTTTTTCCTGCTTTGTAGTGTTAAAATGAAATATATATACTTGATTTTTTCTTCCTTATATATATTTTTCAAATCTTGAATATATATGCATAATTGAATACGTTTTTCATTCTATATATGAAGACATGTCATCTTTCAAAACTTATATTACATTTATGCAAGTTATATTTACTAGGCATTCCCAATTTCCTTATGCATCAAACATTAAAAATATTCTTTCAACCTTTTTCAACATTATTTAACACCGCTTTGCTTCTGTTTATATTTATTTGTATATATCAGCTAGGTAATTAGCATTTTTAACAGGTTCAGTGTGGCAAAATCAGCTCTGCGTCCATACACATGTCATAGCCACTTGTTAAACACAGGGACCCTGCCAAAGAGTGTAAAACACCTGCAGAATTTTTTTTGAAAAATTTCATGCTAAATGGCTATAAAGAGAAGTTTACACAATTCACTTATTATATGAGTTTTACATTAATCATTGAGGTTTATGTAAAACAAGAATAATAAAAAATACAAATACGACCAAGCTGAAAGTTTCATTTAATTTGTTTCATAAAAGCAAATAGATAGCGAAACACGAAATCAAAAATGACATGTATATAACATATTTTATAAAAAAACATTTAGAATACACAAATAAATTATGAAATAGTTATAGAAATAAGATTTAAATTGCAAATGCCACATATATTTACAAAATCGCTTTCATGCATTGGTCGACGTATTCTTCAGGTTTTCGAAGAAGACGGTTGATCCAGTATCGAAAAACAATTTTTTATACTATATTAATATAAGAAAAATTCACAAAGTAATCAAATTCATAATAAACAGTGACAATCAAAAAAACAGAAGAAATTAAAATAGCGATTATTGGGTATCGACAAACACAGTACTTAAAATGTACAATTATTGTCAAAAACTGTAGCTTTCAAAAATTATTGAATATTTTTTTAAAAGAAGATTATAAGTTTTGTGTCCATAATAGTCTAACTGCATATTAATACAAAATGAGATATGGATAGCATTTTTTTTTTTTGTTATCAACTTGGCTATGATATATTTATTGACACGGTCCCCTCGTTGAACGCATGGCTCTGTTATTTGTATGGACACACCAGATATGCTGCACGCAGTCAAGATTAAATGCAACACTTTGTGATCCATACTGTGATGTATTTTTTTAATAATTCGGATCAAGATAAATGAAAAATTCTACAATATTTCGCCAGATAATTATTAATTATGAATCATGTTTTTACTCACTAATATTTTGTCTCCTTAGCGTTTATAACTTAGCTTTACTATCCAATCTTGACACACCTATTCTTATCGGCAATCATAAAAACGCAAAACACGTTTCAGGGATACATTTGTGGACCGTTCCAGACCGGTGATAACATACAATGACCTAGACCTCCCAGAGAATGGTGACTTATTTTAGTGAATTTCAGTACTTCGAGGCCATTATAATTAATATAATATACATTTTTTTTTAATTGACCTTCCATTATTTTATTCATGCGTTGAGTATTTCCAACTGTGTTTTTTTATATATATAATATCTGCTACAATTTTCGACAATAAATGTAAACTTGACATTGATAATTTAATTTTTTTATTTACCTACGAATACCTATAACCTTTTTATCCTTTGTTATTCTTACTCTGGGAGGTTATTTTATAGTGAAGAATGTAAATGTAAGACCACTCATCATAATTATTGCTTTTTATTATTAATAAGCCTTAGTTTCACTATAATACTTACTATATCTACAGAGAAGAATAAAGTCAATTTTATATAATATATTACTATTTTTTGTGAAAAAAATATGACATTTTTGAGTGAATACATAATGTTGGCAACAGCTGGAATTGTTTAAAAAAGTGAAGGTACTTAAAGAAAAAAATAGTTTTGTAGTTATTTTAGTTTTTTTCAGTTTCTACATATAAACTATTAATATATTCTTTAAAAACTCTTTTTTGCAATTGAGGAGAAAATGTAATAACTTTTAGTACAAATATATTTTTACATTATCAAATTAAATTATATTAATCAATTCAAATGAAAATATATTTTATCTTATTAATAAAATTTATCACAATTATCTATCAAATAATCTGCATTAGGTGCAAAAAAAAGTATTTGTATACCTTTCTATCCATCGGTCATTGACTAAATCTCTTCCAATCGAATTCCTATACTTAAATAACTATGCAGTTTTCATTATTTTCTACTATATTTCAATGTGTTCTTTGTTTGCATCCTGTTGATTGGTATTTAGTTTTTAAAAAAATCTAGTAAAGATTTTTATAAATTTCGGATGCTTATTTTGACAAGATTATAAAATGTTTGTAAAATTTTAAAGGGGCGGAGTATCAGACTTTCGCCCGGTGATTCACTACAGAGACCTCGATGCGCCCAGGGAGCCTGAAGAGTTTGTTTAATGTCATTAAGAATCGTTAATGTCAAGTGATCATGTTGATGTTGGCTATTCATTGTTTGTATCAGTGGCCTAATTTTTTGCTCAGTAAGATTTACTCTCTTGAGATTATTATGATTCTGAGAAGTGTTTGTGTTTGAATTAAAACAGTATTTTGTTGGCCGTATATGTGTTCATTTTCAATAGCCGTATATCGTTTAGTTACAAAAAAAACATTGATTGAAGGGAAGCAATAATTACAATTGTGATTTACTGTCTCAGTGTAAGTGTAATTTGACAAGCCAATCATTTTAATGTTTCTTATTCTGTTAATTCTTTTAATAAATGTCATTATCGACCCAATCATGAACTGGTTTTCAATCGGTAAATAAATACATATTTTAGAACTTGCACATCATCAGCAAGATATGTTAATCGCAATGAAATACAGACACATGTATTTAAGAAAATTATTTATTGTCTTTTTAAGTACATTACTTTTTCTTATTTTGTACTACAGAACTCGTAACACTATCTACAAAAATAGTGAAAATAAAATATCTATACATTTACAAACATTACTTGATAAATAAGAGTGAGTTTGATTACTCATTTCAATAACCTAATAATGCAGTAGATATTCTCATTCACGTAATGAAGAAGACAAGAATCATTAAATATCAATAGTATGTTTACTTAAAATTTGTTTTGTTAGTTTTATCTTCTTCTTTAAAAGTCTTTTTTTAAAAGTATATTGTATATAAAAAACTGTTACATACTTAATTTTGTAGTGCCATATAAAACAGGAATTAATCTTTCTGCCCCTTTTAAAAAAAAGTTTACCTGTACAAAAATTCTTTCAAACCATAATCAAAAATGTACAACTTTTATCTCAGCTGTCTGAAAGTGTATATATACTATAAATATTGTTTTTGCTAATGTTAATATCTGGATATAAATCAGATTATCACCATTCAGACCACAATAAGATGAGTTCATTTCTTTGGCAATAATTCAAGCAGTTTATCATAATAAATTGATGGTTAAATTCAATCATAAACACCTTTACTGATTTTAAATACTACTTGAGCACGATGGGATGTAACTGAATATTATTTTCAAAGCACACTTGCAAACTATGCAAAATTCACTTAACCTTTCACCCTCTGACAAGCAACAATTGGTTTTCTAATTGGAAGACAATGATATCATGACGGCAGTTTGACATGTGGACAGCTGAGCTCATCGGACATGTCACCGCAATTATCGGTTCCATTGCACACTCGCCATTTGGGGATGCATCTTTTATTTGAGCATTTGAATTCATGTCTTCTACATGAACCGCCACATCCACTTGGCTCATCGCTGCCATCTTTACAGTCCTCCAATCCATCACAGAACAGGCTTCGCTGGATACATTCTCCATCAGTGCATGTAAATTGATCATCAGGACAAGCTAAAAGAAAAAAATAATCAACACTGATTTAGGAATAAGAGATTATAAAATATTGTTGATACTAGGAATATGTAGGTAAGTCTAGTTTTTTCCCAAATCAAGTTAAGTACAACGTGTCAACCTCAATAAATAAGTATCAAAATGTCAAAATTTAATTATGTATTTTTAGGCTTTTTATGGATTTTAGGATTAATATTTAGTTTATCAATTTAAGAAAAATAGGTGAACAATAACTAAATTATTAAATAATACCATTGAATTTGCTTGTATAGTCAAATGAACAGGCTTAATAAAAATTAAAAGATTTTAAAAACGCTTGTGTAGTTTCCTACTTATTTCTAGTCAGTACAGTTATGTTAATGATGATTGAAAATAATAAGATGTAACCATCGATAAATAAAAATAACTTGTATATGGATAGAAATTAATGATATTTTAAATGCTCACTAACACTAAAATAACAATATAATTATTGTATATTATACAATATTTTCAAATACTAAATAATTATTGATTATATTATATATTATTGGGAGAAATCTGCCATGGCAAAGCATAACTTTAATAATTTACCTGGAGTGCAGTCAACTTCATCTGATCCATCCCAGCAATCCAAAATGCCATCACATCTCTTTTTATTCTCTAGGCATGACGTATTATTCCCACAATGAAAGTTTTTGGCGAGATTGCAATCTATTTTGATTAAGAAAAAAGATTGAGTAAGATAAGTATTTCCATGTTCATTGGTGAAAACTTTAATTGGTGTAACATGTATGACTATTTAAAAAGGAAAATTTACAAAATGATTGATGTATTTACTTTTTCACTTTTTTCAATGATAAATATGAAACAGAAGTCAAAAATAGTACTCACTACAATCGGTCTCATCAGAGCGATCATAGCAGTTGATATGACCATCGCATCTTTTCACACCAGGAACGCAAAGATTATTGTTGCATCTCCATTCGTCTGTCTTGCATAGTTGCAATGTTTCCAATGGGCGACATGTGTATATTGAGTGTTTGTGATCTAGTAGATGGCATGCTTCTATTTCAAGAGCGCACAATCCACCGCAACCTAGGTATAAAAAAAATAGTTAAGAATATAGTAAATATGGTAGGACACAATTCAAAATATTTTTTAACTACAATATAACAAATAAATTTTAAACAAATTTTATAGATATTACATAAAATGTGAAAGTGAAGTTAGAGAAATTTTCTCCAAGAGACGGTAAGAATTACTATTACCAATCTGATGAACATCTGGTAGGTGCCAGCTTGAATCAGCGATGAATCTTGTCAAATTTTATCGTGAACCTCGGTTTGAGTACAGTGCATAGTGTGATTAACAGAATATACTAATTTTATTGAAAGTTTTCATAGTTGTCCATATTGTTTTTAACCTTCTCAATTACCACATTAATATTCTATTTGCAAAGTTTTTTACTATGCAATAATGACAGATTGACTATGATTATTTATTACAACTATAATGATGTATAATATTAGATTTCATTCCGAATTTGCTGGGGTTCTATACATGAATAATCTTATTCTGATGTGAACTTATAAATAGTAAATTGATCTTACCAGTTGGATCTGCTACGTCTACAGCAGGTCTGCACATAGGAATACCACTATCAGCAACGGCTATGCAAACGTCTAAGATCTTTCTGCATCCTCTACAATAGTCCATTAACTGGTTGGTATAATCTACAATCTTTGATATATGTTTACCCTCTCCTTTGATTATATCTTCAGTCTTATTGTTTTCGACAACACCGAATGCGGTGTGGTTCTCAACATCATACGTGAATACTTCTATGGATGTTGAAGGCACATCATTTTGTTCATATAAATTATTTGACATTATGGCATCGTTCATTTCAGCCGAGTAAGGATGATACGTTGTAAATCTCTCAGTAGTTGTAGTACCATCGGTTGAATTAACAATATCCAAAACGAACTTAGGAGGCGTGCTCGTAAAATTTGTGAAGGAGACCAAATGAAATGTGGAAAAAGTGCTCGAGAAGTGAACCAATAGTCCTGCGATGAGAATAAACACGACCAGTATTAAAATCACCCATCCAATTTGCGTCCGGTAAATTTTCCCTATGGATGTGTCCTTAAGAGCAAGTCGAAGAATCCAGCTAACTCCTCGGATGCCTCGCCTCTTGATAATTTTGCTTTCGGATCCTATAGTAGAAGTGCCTATATTGAATGTTGTAATATGGTGACTTTCTGTATCAATTTTCTTCGATATACTAGGAACTGTATCCCGATTGGCCGTTGAAGACTTAAAAAGTTCATAATCATTCAGATAATGATTCGATTGACAGACCCCGCTCTGTTTCGTATTGAAGGAAGTAGACGTGGAAGAGTTTTTTGGGATATTATGCGTTTTGTTTCTGATTTGGTAAATTGGAGTCGAATGGACATCAGGAGTAAACACGTTTTGGAAGTAAAGTTTATCAGTTTGCGGAGTATTTTCTTTTATATCACTAGTGTTTGTATTTGAAATATATCTAATAACATCCGCTTGTTGTCTAATACTGCAGTTATTTCTCAATTCGCGTTTCATACGTTGGGGAAGTGTGTTTGTGGTAAAAATTCCTTTTCTTGATGTTTGTTTCTGACTCGCGAAGCGTCGCTGGTGTCCGAAATTCGGAATGGCGGTAGATGCGGCATTTAGATTATTGAGGAATTTCGTTGGCGCCTCTACAGCATACGTATTATTGCGGACCATCTTTATTTTCATTCAAGCTCTGTCAGGAAATGAATCTCTCCATGTTTGTTATTCTACCTAAAATAAAAACACATGACTTGATCGTCTGAAGAGCAAACTTTTTAAAATATCGCCGAGAGTCGTAATGATTATAGTCTTGTTACTATTAATATTGTGAAACAACCAATCGACATTGAAAAAATATATGTGAAAGAAAAAAAGAACATAATTTAGAAAAAATGGGATGTGAATACATAAACTAAAAATTGTACCGACACCTAAATACAATGGAAGGCATTTAATGTACTACAATAGAATTATTTATGACTAAGATATTATTATGATATTGCTTCTCTATATAGATGCGTTATATTATATATATGGAGTATCTTCGCTATTGTATGATGCGTGCTGGATGACTTAAAAATGTCTTGCTTAATAGCTTGGAAAATTGATGCAACATGATACTGGCCGGCTAATTAATGTAAATCGGATACCTACGTTCATTCTACATGAATAATACAGTAAAATATGTATTATTTTCTCTGGAAATATGTACCATAAGTTGTAATGTGCCCTATAATAACAAAATTTATGGTAATAAATTTAAAAGATTTTGGCTAAAATCAACATTTTCCATTATAATATTTATACTTATTTTCATCTATACATTGAATGCTCGCAACGTAAGATACACAAATGAAAAGTTGCCGGTATCTATGTCAAATATACCGATATTATATTAATTCCGGAAAACGTAAGGCGTCCACTTAATATGGATGGAAAAACCATGGTAGTTTTTCGATGCGTGTGGCATATCGTAAAACTTATCTGTGAGGGTTCACCAAAATTTCAAACAAGTTATTGAGGCAATCATGGACTGGACGCTTTTTTAAAGAACTTTATTTATTGATGCAAGGGTAATAAGTTAACTCCCGTAATTTAATCTTATTGATAAAATTAATCTGTTTGAATCTTCATGTAGACGTGTTTAGTGTTAGATGGTCACATTCTTCTGATCCCTTAACTTCATTCATTATTGAATAACTTCATATACCATTAGGAAAACTATTTTATAATTTTATTTTGTTGCAAATCTGATTTTTAGAAAATGATTTGACACCCCAACACTTTAGGATGGTTTGTCGAACGTCAACGGTGTGTAATTGGAAAAATAAGAAAGAAAAAAAGAAAAAGAAAAGTTTCAATTAATTAGATAGTTTATACAATACTATTATATATACTGCATTTATATTCTCCTATAATACAGCAATCATATGGTATAAAAAAATAGCTCAGATGCCTTCATATATTTACCTGTATTTAAATGACATTTGTTTTTCATTTTATGAATATTTGACGGTTGGTCTATTCGTAAACCAATCCTAAAACTACGACGTGTAATGGTTTCAAATACACTTTGGCTTGATATCGGCGATAGCCGATATTAAGAATTTATTCTATGGTCACGACTTCCGATCTGTAATATCAAAATATCCCTATGTAATTTATTACATACTGTGGGCCCAATAGATTGGTAGACCATAGGTTCCTAAAGGAACTTCCTTGTGGGCGCTGAAGCCTTCTAGGGGGGCGATAGTAGGTTCAGAAGCATTTAGGGGTCTTTATGGGGTATAGATAGGCGATCAGGTATTTCAAGAAGAGATTAATAATTAAATTACGCGAACTAAAAACACTAGAAAGGGTTTGTGAGTAATTTTGAGTATGTTTTATTTTCGAAAAGGGGGCGGTCAGAAAATATTGGGAACTTATGTAATAGACAATCTGCCCTCGTAAAAATACGCTAGCACGGTGCATCTCACTGTGTCATAATCCTACATTATGCTCAATGAGTGGAAGTGTGGTTGAATGGTGATATGTTTCACCTCTTACTACATACACCAATTAACTATAATTTGTAGTAATTAAAAACAATGTGAACACAAGTCTAACCCAAAATTGAAGGTCATCATAGCTTGCTGTGAACACATTTTTACTCAATATATATAAGTAAATAAGGTGATATCTACATATTATATGGATGGATTCGTTTCGAATAAAACGCTGTATTTTCTCTGTTTTGATATTCATGACTGATCAAACATGCACATTATGTTATTACGAACCGATCGCGTGTTATTTTATTTTTATTCTCTAGGCCTACATTTAATACGCAGATGCCAATAGATTTACATCGGTAAGTATCGTACATCGATAAAAAATTAAATATTCTAACATCACAGAAAGTGAAAACACTCTCACATTTATTTCTGAAATGCGAAAAATGAACATCATCGTTTTTTTTCTTAATAACTCAACACGATTATGTTCTCTGGTAATTAATTATATATCAGTGTAAATTACGCTTCTTATGATTGGATCGTATGTAGTTAAATTTTGTTAATTGTAACATATTAATGTGACATACAATAAAAAAATCTTTTATACAGATTTCATGAAAACATTTTACGCGAAAAAGTATTATGAATATAATCCTGACTTAATATCGAAATAATACATCAAAACCAAATCTTCACTGGGAGACAATTATTGTGATCTAATATAATTATTATACGACTATAGAAATATCTTATACCCATGTCACTTTAAGTAAGTTTAAGGAAATCCAAACTACTTTTATAATATGTTTACATTTGAATCGTCAAGATTATCTTAAATAAAATTTACACTCGCTGTTTTGAAACAAATTTAATGCACTAGGCATGATAAGGACTTGATTTAGACTTGGGACAGCCTTCTGCTAACCCGCATTGGAGAACTAAAAAAGCTAGCTTATTAAGAGAAAAAAAATGACATTTTTTCATATTACTCTTCTCGTTTTTTAATTCGTGAAACAAGTTCATCTAAATTCTTTTTTTATGTTTCAAAATATATAAATATTACAACAATCCAATACCATTAGGTAAATATATTGTAATGCGTGATTATATGGATTTAACTTAAAAAATGAATTGTATCTATAGCTACGGAGGAACAATAATATTTTGCGTGAGTTTGTATAGTCTTTATAAGTATCTTTCTACTTGTATCGAATTCGGCATGGAGGTGACCGCGTCTTCTGAATGTTTTTTCCTGGACCCCCAAGAATTTAGGAGCGATGAGATGCAGCCTCATTAGACCAACATTGAATCCGACTCTGTATCCAGTTTTACATAATAGCGAATTAATTCAAAATAAGTGCGATATGGATTCACGAAATAATTGGGGTGAAATTACCTGAAGGGTGGGTATATGGAATAGATAGTCATGAATAAATTAAATATTTTTTAACGATAATATATACCAGAGAAAATAAAAATAACCTGCGGCATATGCAAGTTTTAATTAATGCAATATCAAGTGCTTTCATGAATACTGTCTACTCGTTTGTTTGGGAAAATATGCCAACGGAATGTGAACTTCCGACTGATGTAAATTTTAAATCCATCACATGCTGTGAGAATTTCTAACAGTTGCGAACATTTTAGTACGTTAATATAACATACCTGCACCAAATCTTTTTGCCTAACTGAAGATAATAAGTCGAATAAATTGTTACTTCGTCAAAAATATTTTGATTGTCATCCATAACTATTGAATACATCTTGTTTGTCACGATTCAATGGAAACTCCACGTAGTTCATAAAAAAGCAATATTTCTAAGTGTTTAATAAGCTCGTCTCACAACCAGAATATATACATATATGCGTTGATTTTGATTTTATAAATTTAATAATATTTGAATAATGTAACATTACTAGTTGTGCAGATGGACACGTAAAGCTATTGTGGGGATGACCTTTAAATTTTGACAAAAGGCAAGATGGACTGTTAATGGAAAACGAGATATTTAATGTACGCTACTGTTTTTGCGGCATATTAATGTGAATTTTTCATAATCAACAGAAAGTTTACTTAATTTTGACGTGTTATGTATACTATTACTAAAAAATTAACAACACCTTGAGCTGAGTTATAAAAACAGTAAAATTCAAAATAAAATATCCTATATTATTATGGTTTGCTTATAAAGTCCACTAAAGCTGGCCAACATGTTTATTGTGTTTTGTATAATAGTAATGGAATAGGTAGTGAGGCCGCCTCTGTTTATGTTACGCTGTACGACCACGATAATGACTAAGTTCTTGGTGCACTATGGTGCGTGCATTTCCACCTTTCCATCTCGTCCTTTTCAATAGGTAAACTTATTTTATCGGCCATACATAAAGGGAATATATTTTGAAATATCCGTTTTCACCCGATTCGGAAATCATATATGGAATATTTGTATTTTATCAATTGAAAAAAGCACCATTTATTATAAGTCAAGTAAAAACAAAAAAAAAATGTTTGTTATTACAATATCTACAATGTGTCATGGCTTAAGGACAAATATTATAATTTGACGGAATAACTAAAGACTTATCTACCCATTATATCTTTATTTATTTAGCTTTTCGATTCGTTCAGCTATTGCGCCCATACAAACCGTTGAAGTTACCCAAATAAGAGTCTAGCAACAATCTTATGATTATCTTTTATTCAAATATTCGCATAGCGATGAAAAATCAAGAAATAAATGGTTTGATGTGGTTTGACGCAGAATTGAGCTAGCTTAATCTTTATCGAGGCCCAGGTTAAATCGAGTTCAATTATGCGAGATAGCATTGCCACGCTAAATCTTTTCTACCATAATATAGTGCATAGTTCTTTACTACGTAAGTTAAGTTAACTTGGTTAATCTATAGGATATTATGAGAGTATAGCCGATATTTTTTTATTGATCACCGGTGTATGGTCTGTCAGTTTTATAAAGCAATAGCAACGCGCCAGGTGCAGTAATTTTTGTACCGGCTGCACGCCAGAAGCAACTACCCGCGACCTCCCAAGGGTCAACTGCCATTTCCACGCCACTGAACACCCAAAACACAACACTTTAAAGACCTACCTATAAGAGAATTTGTTGACACTAAATAATTAAAGATATACAAAAACCATACCTAATTGCATATATATATTAATGAATCTAGAAAGTCGCTGCTTAATCCTTTAGCTGTTACTGTTGTAATTATTTTCAAACATACAGCCTCTTTTATTCTCGACTGTAACGCTTAATAATAAAGAAAGATAGATTTAGACTCAAAACGATCGTTTTTAGAATTTCTTGATTTTACCACGAATAATAATATATCATTATTTAACATTCAGATAGGTTTGAAAGACACATAACTATGTGTATAGAAATTTAGGTAAAAGCCATTCAAGATTAAATCAACAATTTAAATGTGTTAAATAGTTAAGATATATATACATAAATCAATTCTAATATTTATAATTAGATAAGAAAATCGGTTATTTTGCATTTGCATAGGCCGGAAGATCAAGAACTTGCTATCTTTGGCGTGTTATGTATGTAATTGACTGGGTTTAATGCGTAGTTATTATACAGCATATAGGACACAATTTACGCCCGTCTCAAAATGAATAAAATATTTATCAATCACGTAGGCATCCAAGGGTTTCATAAGCGTGAATAAAAGTCCGTAGAAACTTTTACATGTCATCAATCGCATCTCATTATTTCTGTTCTAAGATGCGCTCATTATTTCTGTCGATGTGGAATCAAATAATCTTGTTAGTTTGAATGCTTTGAAGTGATATATTATATATCCAGTAATTTATTATCGCCATATATTTTTGATGTGTAATTTAAAAAGACAAATGTTAAAACTCGTTATCGGTAGTTTTATATTATATATAATATAAAAATAATACGTAGAGATTATCGTCAGAACATTTTAGTTAAGCGGCGATGTTATTATAGGTACTCGTATAGGTGTTAAAATAAAAAGAGAAAGTTTATATCCAGGATTCATTTATATATTTTATTCCGATCAAGAAAACAATTATAAAATCATGACCTGAAGATGATATTATACTGTATAAATAGATTGACCAAATAATGTTTACACGGCATTTAATAGTATTATTTCTTATAACGCGATGTGATAAAACAGATACTAATATTTCTTAAGGGCTATTTGATTCAGTAAAAATTTAAGAAAGAACGCTTTATATAAAAGTAATAATAAAACGTAAAAACAATATAATAAATGCATGTCATTATTTACATAGAATTTCCTTAATATGAAATATTGTAGATAGCCAAAGTTAGTTGAATTAGATACACACCAATTTTCAGAGAATATGACGTTTCAACTTATTATTATCACAGATATTTTCACACTCACGAGACTTAAAGACCATAAAACGTTTTAATTTTTTTGGTAGACAGATATCTACGCCATTTGAATACTAAACTGGCGTACGTAAGACCCGGTGAAGAACTAAACACGAATCTTTGTGAAATAGTTTATCGCTATGACCCAATGAAATGCGAACACAAAGTTTATCACATTATCTGCACATTTCAAAATAATTGAATTAGGTGGGAATCGCGTATCAACAAACTGGGTGTAATTATTATATTTAATTCATACTACAGATGTGATTGGAGGTAATTCTTTATTTTTTCAGGATAAAATAAAAACTTTTGTTTCAATTTCAATTTCAGAACATTAAAAAAGCGGACTAAATAACAATAAATACTATGCGATAGGTACGAAAAAAAACACTCGAAGCAAGAAGCACAAAATTGAATTAAAACACTTCATTTCCTAAACATACGATTTAGTCAATCATCATGATATACCTTCAGAATATATAATAGTAGTAAAACGAAGAGAGTATCATTATTTTTATTGCCATCGATTTTATTACATTACTACATCTTTTATATCTCAGCTCCTTAAAGCGCATAGATCCTGTGGATTCCTATAATTTAAAGATTTATCTGGACAGATTATTTCCAGGATTAGTCACCAGCTAACCATTCAACGCATTAATCATCCCCTCTAAATTCATTAAAAAATAAAAACGACTAAAACAAAAAATCTTAACAAAAACAAATGCGGCCTAGATAAATTAAATTAGCAGGTAATTTTCGTTGGGAAATTTGATAGTATATTAGCAAATGTGAATTTCGACGTTGTAATTTTGCATCGAATTTTAATAGTTAAGCTACAGACAAAATTAAACCATTATTCACACCGCCTCACTCAGTTCTGAAAATAAAATTCGTAAGATATAAATGGTCATCCGGGGCCTTTCAAATTATTCATAACACAAAAGAAATCATGAACTATCAAACACGAATTATTTATTTTGCTGTGCTTCATAATTTTATATCCATTCAAATTAACTTTATGAATCACTGTAGAGTAGGTATTTATAAACTAAACTTATTGAACATTTTAATCAATTACTAACCTGCCCATAACCGTGACTTGACGTGGTATTGATGTATTTAACGTTGATAAAATTAAGGGTGAAAGTTCAGTAAGACACGGCAGGATGAGCCCCCTGTCATGTGAGAGGCAGGTAGATTTATTACTTACGGTGACACGAACCGACCGACTGGCAAACTATTCTCAAAGAGAAAACGGCGGCTTGTCATGCGAGGGATGAGCTTCTTCGCTGGGGTGACATGACGCGCCGGGAAATTCGACGCCCCTCTCTCTACCCCTTCACTAACAGCTTGTAAACGTTCGCAGCATGTGAAAACTTTCGTGAAACTTAATTCTTGTACAAATTAATCAACGCGACGAAACTTGATAAATCATCAGTAAATTGTTGTGCTACTGTGCGACTCCCCGACCTATTGAATGTTCAGTCGTGGTAAACGCTCGATTTATTTCATAAATTTGGAAAACCAAGACTGTGTTTTAACCGATGTAGCAAAACATATAACCTTGCTTAGTAGTTATTATATTATAAGTATGTATATGGAACTTGATTAAAATGCTAATTAGAAAGAAAGTGGAGAAGTATCAAGTGCAATGCTATGAATAACTCATTTTTTGTATAAAACAAATTTAATTATTCAGCTATAACAAGGGTTCCCTACCTGTTTGTGGCGCGGGCGCATTTGAGAAAAAATAGTGGCCGGCGTAAATAGGATTTAAAAAAATTAATATCTCGTCTCTATTATAACATGATATATTTCATATACCATATTATATATGTAATATAAAGCCGTATGAGTAAGATCTTTGGCGCATTCTTTTGCTTAATATACCTTTAATTATTTTTAAGTTTTTTTCATTATTTCAACACCGCGGCTGGCGTATGCAAATAGCTACGTGGGCGCACGTACGAGGTATTGCTTTCGATATGTATAAATTTGATTGAATAAGCAAGCCATCTATAATTTATTTAAAAACGTTTTTTGTTAAATAATAGGTGTAAAGTGTAAAATGAGTAGTTTTTTGAGAACATGTAAAATCTTAGAAATTATTCAATTCACGTTAAAATGTATTTCAAATTACGAGTGACCTTACTAATGTGCAAGAATTGCGTGGATTTTTTCATGAATAACTAAATGGGTTAGATGCGCCTTACTAAGTTTCGTTATGGTCATTAATACAACAGATAACTACATACTTTTATCGATGGCCATGTTATATATCCAGTCAAATGGAGGGGCTCACCAATGTTTGCTTTCATATTATTATGTTGATGACAGGCTGAATAAAAGATTTCAACCGGCGATTAAGTTTTACATATCAAACAGTATCTGAAAGGGTGCATGAAACGTTTTACTACTGTAGGCGTTTGTTGGCGTTGCCATAGAAACTATGTGACGTAACTTACGTAAATACTGATTTTCATTAAAACGTTGGGTAACTAAAAATACGTATGAAACTATCATAGTAAGATTTTTACAAATCCCACAGCGAAATAAATGCCAATTAACAAACTAAGCGACATTTTAAATAAATAATGAAGATTAAAATCTTACATATCTTGGGTCTCGTTTAGTAAACCTTGGTAGTATCATAATAATTATATTAATAAATTAACATGTTTTACATTAGAAAATATTACAAATTAAATACTTAACATACTAATCAAACAATACTAATCATCGAAATACATTAAATGAAATAAAAATAATAAATGTTATTCCGCTACTACTATAAAAGGACCATTTAAATACTATAACTTATAATGTTTAGGGAAATTTCAATTTACAGTAAATTAACATACATTATTATTATAGGCCGGTATATTTTTTGCGATATTAACATTTCATAACAGAAATAAAAAAAAATCGTTGTACTCTCAATGTAAACGTGCTCAGAGACGCCGGTTTATTGCTTTCCACATTAATCAATTAATATAGATTAGGGTTTTTATTGTTTTTACCAACTATTTATACTAAATACGTATTATTTATCTGCGTTTCTGAAAAAAATATACCTTTTACGGGACGTATACGTATATTTATATGGTATATTAATATATACACGTTATGAAAATTGTATTCTCTACAGAGTATGTTTAATGAAACTATATATATTTTTTTAAATAGTCAAAATTATAATGTTAACAACATCCTACCTCTTTTTGTAGCTGTAATAATGGTCAGCAACACTATTTACGTCCTCCCTTTTGAAATACACTTATCACACTGATTCGCCGGCGATGTTGGTACCAACTACCATCGCTACATACTTACTACACCCCAATAATAAATATTGTGCCCTCAAATTTTCTGGAAGGTATCTGACACCTGCCACGTAAAATGTAATTATTTCGACATTATGCACCTAGTGGACTCTAGAATATGAATTGTGAGGTGAATTATTGTTATAATAAATAGTCAATAACAGGCGATGTAGTATTTTTTTTTCTTTGCAATCGTACAAATGTATTCGAAAAAATGTATGAACTACTTACTACGAATTCTATATTATTTTGTTGTTAATAGTATCTCAGGCTCGTTTTCAAATATTTTTTTCATACGGAAAAATATACCTTCGAATTAGCCAAGAAGTTAGTGTGCGCACTTTGGAGCTAAAATCTCACAAAGATTCGGGACTAGATGGGTTGACGATTAATGAATGCTCTTGAAAAAAATATGATAAAAATCTCACGATGAAAAATGTGCTCAGTTTTCGGAGATGGTCAAGAAAGAAGATGTAATATCTTAGATATTTTGTATTAATATATATATAGTACATATAATATGCGATGGATCAGGATTTGACAAAAATACGAATATAAAATTCATACGTATATAATATTTATAGATATCCGCATAGGGCAGGTGCCCAATGGTTTAGGCGTTTTGTAACTATCGAGACTGTCCCAACGTGTATTGAACCTCTTAGCACATATATTAATTCTAAAAATGGAAATTTACAACAAAAAAAGTTAAACTGAACACAGCTTACCTTGTCGTCGATCACATTTAATATACAATTATATACTTACAGGTATATTATAAAACTTACCATCGGCAAGTAATTCTAGTTTCTAAATCTCCTCAGTTTTGAAAAATTAAATTGCTCTATATTCTAAGTATTTATGGCTATTGGATCGGGGAATTGTGTGCATTGCATAAAATGAACGATTTTAAGATGAATCAGTGAAATTGTGATCTTATAAATGTCTTGTTAAATAACCCGCCATGCGTCACTTGCGCAAGCGCAGTAGGTATGCGTAAAACCAATGTCGTGTTACTTGAAAGTGTTGCTACAGTATTATTATTTATTTCTGTAGTCTCTACCCCACGAACAACTACTACACTATAACTATTACGAAATAATATTACTACATCTAATATTTTCTAATGAATTAAAAATAAAGCGCACTATTTTGTTAAATAAAAGTTGAAATTAAGTATTTTTTTACCAAAATGTTTCTACTAAAATGTTTATTTTGCATATTTTTTTTTATATAGATTAATATTTCTTTCAGCGAAATTATTTTACATGATAATCGCATAATTAATTTAAAATGATAATAAATTCTTGGTTACATTTGAGGTCAAGGGAAACCGTATCCCTCGATAGCTGGCAATATTACTATCTGTCAAGAATGAAGAAAATAAAAATACAAGTCAGTAATAAAATTTATCTGATAGGTGGTGGTGCGTGCTCGGTAGTTTTGTGATTTTGAACACTGTGATCGAAGTTTTCTTTATTGGATTACTGTGCATCACAAATGTAATCTTTGTTAATACAGCTATATCAAAAGCTCAGCAAGGTATTTCATTTAACATTTTTGTAATAATTTCCAACGTTGACAAGTTTAAAACTACTTTATTTTGCACACAAGTGAAATGACGTTAGAGATATCTAAATTTATTGTTTATATTTTGCAAGCTAACGAGTGTCATCATTCCTAACCCCTAAAATTAGTTAAAATTCTTAAATATATATTGTCACACTCAACTTGCGTTGTCACTGTTCATTTTATGGACAATAGCACAGATATAGTTTATATGAAAATTCTATGTTTAACGAATAAAAATAGTCATTTATTTTACGAGATTATATTTATACTTATTGAAGATCAAAGATACTATTTTCTAACTTAATTACCTTCTAAATAATTCATTTCCGTTATTTTGTTTACTTGTTTTCTCATTTGTCACTTTAACGTCGTTTACGATCTCTGCTCTGCGTAAGTAATTGTGTCCTACTTATTTGTCGAGTCAAGAAATTGAAGTATGCGAGTGTTCAAACACTTCGTCTATTGATCGTCTTACATTTATTATCCATCACATAATAATATTACATTTTTTATTTAGGTAACTCCTTGCTTGAGACACTTCAAAAAGTTTTAGAAAGGAAACTACTGCACATGTATTAATTTACAATAAAAATAATTGACAATAGACACGCAGCTTTCTGTAATTAAAAATATCTTAACTCTTATGTTCTAAAAATGTCAACTCTTGGTAGATAATAGTCTGCCCAAAGAAATTCTCAAAGATTTTAATCGATATTATTATTAAGTTCACTAACATAGCGAGATACCCAAACAATAGACAATCACACATTTAATTGATACACATTACCATTTCGATTCAATATACCACCTGGTTTACTATTTGATAGCGAACGCAAATATGTCAAATTTCGCTTATAATCACCAATATTTTATCTCATAGAAAGAAAACGCTCTACTCTCATAAAAAATGCTTATCTTAAAAAAAAGGAAGAGCAGTACGAGTATCTTCAGCTGTTTATCAATCAGACGTATATGCTGCATTTATGATAAATTACCTATTTGAACAGATAATAATTCAATTCTAAATTATTTAAAATCAATTTCCATCAAGCACCATCAGTCGAAAATATTAATTAGATAATAATTATGTGAAATTATCCACCATGAATTACTTTTGTAGTGAATTATCAATCGTATTAATTACTAAATTTAAATTATCGGACTTATCCATACAGATTATATGTTATTTTATGTAAAAATAATAGTTTATAAAATATTAACATATCGAATATTCTAGTGAATTTAGAAGTCTTCGCTTAGGACACGGTCAAGTTCAAATAAAATATTATGAGATGAAAGTGATGCATCATTGATGGAGAAAGCAACTTCCTAATGACCAATGACTTGTGCATATTTTGTAGTTTGATATTAGATTGTAAGTTTTGTTTTATAAATTAATTTGTTAATTGCACGTACACATTCATAAATGCACTAGTGCGCAGAAATAACGCTATTAATAAACCAATCACATAATTACATTTTACATTTATCTGAAATTAACAATAAATATTAATTAAATGTGAGAATTTTATAAAATTAATTAATTTAGCATTTATACGGCAGATTTTCATTTACTAAATGATAATTCTATCTAATCAAAACAATACATATCTTCAAATCTTGTCGAGAAAACTAATATACATTTTTACAATGCAACTAAAAGTCTTGTTTTAGTTATGAATAATATATTTTTACACATTATTCATAACTAAAATTACATAAGTATTTATCTCGAAACGTGGCAATTCCATTGATGTGAATTTTTTTATAATTATAATATTCTCACTGAAAAAGTTGTATTCTTAGCACAAATTATTTGTAATCTTTAAAACAATAATCAACACCGTAAGCTCTTTATGTAATCGATAGTTCAAAAACAAACAGCTGTAGGAATAATCTGTAAGTGCTTCATGTTTGAATATACGTATATATTAAATAATCTTGTTATTTCGAACGAAACCATAGTTAGTAAAAGAAAATCAGTTTAGGGTACAGTGAACTGATTGATGTTCACGTCTCAAGTTTTCTGGAAAGTCTAATTCGTGTCTTGATGTATTTAGATAACATTACACAACAATAAATTATTACAAATCAAATGGACATCTCACAATTCAGTGTTAAAACCGCCTATCTTCCATTCTTATAATTTTAAGACTATTATGAACATAATTGATGAAACAAAAAAAGCAATTTAAGTAATGAAATCTTCAAAAATGACATTTGACCATAAAACAAAAAGGCGACATGAAAATTAAAAATGATTTCGACTCCTTCTATTGAATTCTCGAATCACTTGAGTTGATGTAATTTTTTTCTTGCTTTCTGAATTATTAGAACACACATCGAGAGATAAAATATTTAACCCGTCACAAAGTCACATAATGAAATACAATCCCGGTTATATATAATATTAAACATTCCTCTCTTTTGCATAATAAATTGGTCCGTTATCGATATAATTATAGAAGTAAAAGTATATGCATTGCAATTATTTTACAACTCTCGGCAGTGGCAAAGCTGCATATTCAGCGCCCTGGAACAAGTGAAATGACCCCTGGTTTCTTGCGAAATTTGTTTTATAGTCAATTGAATGCTGAGAGCATTTAGATTTTCGATCTAGATCTTTTCGCCTGATGCAAATCTGGTCTAGCGCTAACCAATGTTTTTACTTTCTTCTAGAAGTTATAGTTTCTAGTTTTTATTTGCTCTAACGTTACCTTAAAAATTTTACTCTCTTCCATAAATTATGGTTTCTCATTTTAACAATTTTATTTATAATTTTGTGCTCCACCCCCACCATGATTCGTGTGCTTGGAGCAACTGCTCCTCGGCAGCTACGCCGCTGACTCTCGGAATACTATATAATACTATATGTAGTACTGACATATATTGCCGCTTTTACTCGATAGCATCGAATATATTTATGTTTTATCTAATTACTACATAGCATACATGTTCGAGTATGAGAGATATAGTCATATATTGGCTATCTACCACCACTGCTGACTGCACAAATATGGGATTAAAAATACCCTTCTCACAGTGGGAATTCGTACTGTCAGTCAATATCACGTTAAATTCAAATGACCGAGATTATAGTCAAAGGTGATAATACAATTTAAGTATGCCCAATAAACAATACATCGTAGCATAGTTATATACAATTGTTAATATCCACAACCGTATCGAACATTTATCCGTTTTGTATTTTAAAACACTTGTGATTATCATAATGATGCCGTATGTTAAATTACTCATACCTATATCAAATGAAAAATATATTATGCCCTGATTCAATTATTAACTACTTGCGATGTATTACAAAATTACTTTCTACCCGCAGCAAGAATTTTAATACCTATGTATCAATATTATAGATTACCCATTATATCTCACTTTCTTAAAATTGTAAGCTAAATTGGTAAACATTTGCATAATCTACTTGTTTTCAGGGCAGGCGATAGACATATTGTAGATAAATCAATTAGGACACATTAGGCCTTGTATCAAAACACATTCTGTATAATGGGAATCGACTACATAGAATTCCATGTTAAATTATCACGGTGCACTCCGCTAACTCAAGTTTTATTTAGTAAGGTTCTCAGACAATTATATTATTCATATAAAATATTCGTGACTTTATTCGAAAGTGTCATCGAATGACAAATTTACATATAAACTTTGACACGGTAGATCCATGCCATGAAACTTTTAAATGTACGCGTTTCAATTTTAAGTGATTAACATATCAGTTAAATAATAGGTAAACATTGTCTTTAATTTATATTTATGCAAGCTGCTTGGACAAAGATCGTAATGAATCCACTAAAAATACACTAAAAATACTATTTCTCAATTTACATCCTTACTTCTGTCATACACACTTATCCACTTTTTTATAAACTTTTTTGAAATCGCTTCCTCTTACTGGTTTTAATTGAAAACATTGTATGCATATTACTACATATTTATACAAAATGTTTAATATCGATATAATTTAAAACTGGAATACGTCGTATTGCACAAAATAAAACACTGACATAGTAGGTCACGATGAGGCATTTTCAGCATTCAATAGATACTTCACTGGCAAAAAATGATAGTACGACACTTGAATACAAAAATTTGGTCAAGTTAATGATACTTTTCACAGTGGCGTTACTTGAATGATTATAACATGATTCAAATATAAAATAAATAATCGATACAATACAAACAAATCAATGGAAACGAATAATTTATCTTATAAAAACAGAGTAATATAACAATAATACAGTTGCTATTTATAATAATTGATAGATGTAAATCAATTTATTAAATATCTTTTGTTGATAAAAAGGGTACGGTTAAAACAGACACAACAATAATATCAGCGGTTAAATAATTGTATTCAACAGATAGTAAAAGCCCCACTTTTCTGTTCAGTTTGTATTTTATATAAATCTATAAGCCACTCGCTCGCTGAATGGTTGATTATTAAAATGATAGTAATCGGAATAATTATTCTCTTATTGAATGAAAGGATAAGGTGAAAACTTAGAATTTCAAGTAAATTATTCAAAAGGACACTCATGCTTAATATTGCCACGCTAACTATTAATTTACAAATTATTTGGCGCCGTATCCATGGGGAAAGTTTTTGGTAAAAACGATTTATCTGTTGACTGGAAGCAGATAAAGATTAATTTTGTTCGCGAAATTTCTTTCACGTCACTGACTATCAGTGAATGTCGGTGATGATGTTTGGGGTCTTTCCTTGCTGGTTTCACTGCCGAGCGCCGACCTCATTGCCTCGAAACCATACTGCCAAATGCGAAGTGACAATACCTGCCTACTTACATTGCATATTGGATAACATTTCGGATGTAATCAGTATTTTTTAAACTTTATTTTACCACAATGAGCGCAGTAGGTGTATAATAAATAACTAGTTCAAAAACATTTCTCTCGTACACGTTTGCTTAAAAACGTGATATTATTCATTTGCAATATCTTAAATTTCGAATTTCCGCATTTTCAAAAAAATATTCAGTCAGTGATATTTTTGTGCTATACAAATATAAGTATTATTTACTATAAATAATAAGTTTTCCGTTCTTAATGATTATCATATGTGCGTCATTTAACCAGGATGGAGGAAATGCGACCGATACAAATAATTTTAAATGACCGATTAATACATTACTAATGAATATAAGATTCATATTAAGACAGCTTTAATTTAGCTGATTCCTATTGCATTTAGTTTATAAAGTCGAAAATCGGCTGTATTTCCAAGCCGGATATCAAAGCTATTGATAACGTCAGGATATTTAGTTAAATTAGAATAGAAGGTTAGATCGTTGTTTCGACAACCGTCTTAGCCATTTTCATTCATCAACTTAAGAACAGGAAGTTGAAGCAATTTTATACATCTTTAATGAATATTATATAATAATATGGCGATTAATTCTGTCCTTTACAGGAAATCATGGTTCCATTTAAACACATTTCCGAATAATTAGTTTTATACGCCGTATCAGCATGAAATGAACAACACAATTAAATATAACATGTATACTGTTCATTCTTTCATTTTTAAGTGTATTTTCTTGTACTTTTTTACATTTCAACTTGTGTATGTAGGTATACAACAACATATTAAAAATATGCTTTCTTCGATGGAAGTATTTTGCTACCGCAGTAGATTGTTTTGGATAGTTAAAATTTTCAATCTATTTCGTTAATTTATTTACCACACTATTTTGAACGTTAGCTGCATATAGTTTTGAAATATCTACTTACAAATAAAACACTGCATAAAGACTTGTTGGCAAATTGTACCAACAATGTACACACGTGCCGAGAGGACTCGACGTTTTATTATAATATAATGTGTACACTTTAGATGCGTGACACATTTATTACTATCTATGCTGCAAATAATATAATATATATTATAAGATAAATATAGCTTTTATAGGAATATCATAAAAGGAGTGTTGTTATACTATCATTTATCGTATCGCCGACCGCATTTTTTGGTGTATAATTATTATTTCACTGTGGTAATACGGACAAATAATTCCGTCAATATTCTTTACGTGAATTTGAGTTATAGATCTATTGACTGTGGAAGAAGAAGGACGTGACCCTCAAATCTTCAAAATAGCTTTTATTCCATAATTTAAATTTATACAATTTAATACACGTTTCATCAAAAGAATGTAAACATAAAATACCGAATTAGTGTCTAAATTTAGCTTTGAATTTTGAAAAAATGGTGGCTTGTAAAATTTGCGACTAGAAAAAATGGTTTCCACCTAACTAATTTTTTAGGTTTTTCTTATCATATCGAGTAAATAAAATACCAGTTTTAGTCTACATGTATTTTATGATTGATTCCATGTAATTTTTTGACTTTGGCTCAAAATCATCAAATAAACTTTTTTGTGCCTTCTGTAAAATTTGTTCTATATTACTTACGTCCCTTTTCCTTTCCACAGTAGATGCGTATACAATATTAATCAATGCAGCTTCATTGAAAAGCTTAATCGAGGATAAAATGTGGTGTAAATCATTCGTGTCTTTGTACAAATAAAATTATTAGACACGACCATTGCTATTGTAATATTTAATCATACGAATTCAATGTTATGGACACATTGCAAAACAATAATTGAGAAATTTATTTGTCGATAATGTATTCAAGCATTTACTATTTACTATTTAGTTTTTAACAAAAATTGCATTACATCATGCAGGTAAGCTGTTTCAAAAGAATTTAATTCGTGAAAATGAACATACACTCGACTTCTTCATGTATAATTTATGTGTGTGTATATATTAATATTGTATTGCTATTATTGCAGAAAGTACCCATATTAATCTAATAAAAAATAGTTACTTTATTTTTTTATGGAAATAATCAATTTAGAATTAAGCATTGTTATTATTATCGTTTTTTTAAATTATTTTTTGCGTCCTAAGAGATCACTATATACATACTATTATCTATAGCAGAGGTTCGCAAACTTTTAGAGTCGCGGCGCCTTATTTGAAATAAAAATTTCTCACGACACCCTACCTTAAGTCGCGTTCTATCTTAAGATTTCTTCTTTCGTAGATTTGTACAGAATTTTATGATTTCTCGCTGTTTTTTAGGCCTCTCATAATCTTGAGATTCCTTTTTTCGTAACTAGTAGCTCGCGTAAAGTGAATTCGGAATTCACCTTAAATTTTTTCGGAATTCAAAAACAAACGCAAATTTGCAAATCTCTCACGGCACATACAGAGAATCTCTGATCTGTAGAATATTTATACGGGTGGAGTTACGGGATTTAAGTATAACCTGGAGCCTGGATGGCGCAATAATACTGGTGACCGACAAGAATTATTGGAGGTGGCATGTGGTGTGTATATGATCCAATTGGGGAGCGGATATGGAAGAAGAAGGAGAAGTTATTATCAATTATCAGTATTTTCAAGAACAAGAAAAACATGCTAATACAGATTAATTTATATTTTTCAGCACTTAGAAAATTGAATTCTACAAATTTAATGCTAATTCCATTAATAAAAGAAAAGTAGGTTTTAAAATAAATTACCAAGATACTTCTATAAATGTTATTTACATTTAATATTATTCATTTTTATACTCAGTAATAATTTTTTATTGATAGATATTGGGTTTGAAGTCAAAACTATTTGAAATTTATAATTTTCTTTATAGATTGTGTCATGGGGTTTGCGTTTTCATAGATCTCCAGGCAGTATATTCACGAACCCTTATATTATACATGTTTTCTTCCAAACCCGTTCATAACAAACCCAAATTTCTCTAAAAAAACGAATACTCATGCTTGTTTTGATTAAATTGTAATATTACTACATAATATTAAATTGCAGTATCATACCAATTTATTTATTTTTTTAATGAATTCGCAAAAATCTTAATAGTTCAAGGCTTTATCTGTGGCAAATTATACGGTATTTATTGTTTTGCCTTTTAAACTCCGCGGCGCACATTTTGAATAAATTGAAACATCTAAAAAACAGCTGAGAGTTGGTAGTTTTGTTTTGCATGATTATCGTTGTCTAATGAAATGAATGGCGAACAAAATTTATTTCAAAAAGAAATATGCGTGAATAATGATAATCTATTTAACTACATACAAATGTTAGCAGTTATATTCATATTTCATTGTTCAAAATATTTACCTGGCTTTCTATAGTGAAAATATATTTTTTCTACTGTTTGCGAAAAATGTAAATATTATCTTTATCTTCTAAACGGAGTCGGTTCTAACTGGTTCATGATATTTTTTGATAAATGCATACTTGACTTGAGTCTAAATTTAGTCTTGATAATAAATTCAACATTTGTTATTTTATAGTAAAAAAATACATATATGTAATAAATAGCTAGGCCAATCAAAATCAGATTGAAAAATATTTATTTTTTTAAATTATTTACGTATACTTGAAAAACATAACATTTATTTGTATAATCTTCAAAATTGTAATTACTTGTATAAACTTGTAATACCGTACCTACTAAAAAGTAGTTCAGCATTTTTCCACCTTAATCTGAAGATATTTTATTTCTTGCTTAATATCGTTTTGTTCACACCTGTTTGAAACAGAATATAAAAAGCTATCAGATTGTTATTAATATTGACCATTCACCATAGAATATATATATATAGGAAGGTAATCAACCGGCAGATGATTTCATTCTCCGAAATGTAGAAACCCCACGTGTTGAATATTCGTGCCACAGATGACTTCGTATTACTAATTCAAATTAAATGATTTGAAAGTTCACATATTATATTTTTGTTCCGTTTTGAGGCCAGTGACGATCGAAGAATAGCCTTCACTTTCCATACAGCTCGACTAGGCAAAAAAATAACGACGTTGTTGAGATCACGTTACGGAGAATGATTGTCTTCTGTGGACCAGCCCGCTTTCGCTGCATCATTCGGGCCGAATCCACCACGCGTGCCGTCGCGGTGATGAGGTGATACTACTTTCTCACGATGCGTTATATCATTTTTGACGTGACCTTCGAGAAGATCACGTGGCAGTGATAAATGCACGTGAAAACGTTACGGCATCGTTAATTTCTACAGAAGCCTTAAGCTCCTCACCGCGCTTAAGCTTCGTGTCACGCTAGTGATATTTTAAACACACCTCAAAATGATGGAAGAAAGTCCGATAATTTATTGATTTTAACGAAAAAACGTATTACTCGTCTTTGATTTTATTGAAATAAAAATCTATGTCGAATTCAAATAACCATCCATAAAATCATAAATATTCATATTTTTACGATTAGTCTGCCAGTCTGCGATTGTTTCTCTATTCGGAATAAATATGTTTTTATTTATATCTAGTACATTTTTACACCTTTTTCAATTCTGATGCCTAAATAAAATAATTTAATATCATTCAACTACGTCATTTATTTACAACGTTTGACATTGTGAGAATCAAAAAAATCTCGAAGCACTATACAACACTGCGACAATGACATACTTGGTAGCGTAGTTGGTAGCGCGCGCGCCTAAGGATCCGGGGAATGCGGGCTCGAATCCCCATATGTCGGATTTTTAAAATCCGAAAAATGCAGGACTGGACGCCCATTGGGTTAAGTAATTAAATGTCTGGCAAACAATTCTCGTGAAAAATAATCTGTCAAGACGTCTTCACATTGCGGGGAGATCTATATACTCTTCTTTCGGAGTGGATATCTTCACACTGTGTAGATTCATATGCTCCATGTTGGAAGCGAACATGGTATATAAAAAAAAATATAGGATTATCCAAATGCACAGATTGGTCGGAATACATTTTGGCTTGTTTCCAATATATTCTTATATTAAAGTAGAGGTATGAATAATATATGTACATAAAGTACATACAGTGTAAGATCAACATTATCAGATTGGAATATTATAATGTTGCAAAACCATAACCATGTTTTCAATTACATTTTATGCCGTCCTAATAGCGAAATAAATCGTAATATAAAGAAAAATACCTCTGTTCAAAACTATCATATCATAAAACATTAATATAATCACAAATCATCTAAAATCAGAGAGATTTCCATACGGTGGGATTGCTCCACTTGCCTTCGTACGTTGATAAAACTGTTATGTCGGAAAATCTGTTTCCTCGTTCATTGCGTGTCAAACCAATCGCGTTATTATTGTTTTACGGAAATGTGCTGCAGAATTGTTTGCTATATTTTGTATCAAGTTATATAAGAGAATGTAACTGCTATCTATTAATCGTATGTATGTAGTTGTAATCTTCGAGATATACTTCCACGACGGAAGTTATTAAGAGATTGCATTTTTCCTTTTATAAACTCATTTTTTTAAATTATAATACTGTGCTATTCCGTTACTAGACGTCTTGTATACGATTCTTTATACAATCGCTCAAAGACATGTAATTTCGTAATTGTAAAATACTTATTTAATTTATTTTTCGGACAAATTCATCCGTAGTATCGTCGTTATGTATAGTGAGTAAAATAAAAATTACAAAAACACTGATTAGTTCGAATGCACACGTATGTAAAAACTGATTTTTTGTGTTAAATAGACTGTGTTGACAATGACCATGATGCGGCTAACTTAATTGTTAATTCAGGGAATACCAAAGTGTGTGCCTCTATGCCCCGGCGTCGACATAGGGGTACCACGAAATTTTATATCCTAAAAATTCATAATTAATTATATTCTAATCTATTTTGAAAGTTAGGTAGTGCAAGAGTTAAAAAAAACCCTTAGTAGCGCGAGAGCTAAAGAAAGAGAAACTATTTATTTTTATCTGTCACTTATGACCATTCATACTTTTACTTGGGGCGCCGAGTGAAAATTTTAATTAAAAAAAAACGCCGTGACTCGAAAACGTTTGGTACCCATCGTATTAACTTATCAGCTATCACGTGTCATATGTTGAAGTGAATTATTCGCTATTATAGTTGACAGAGATGTATAAGTGTAATCATAATCGATAGTAACTATAAATTTAGTTCTGAAACATAACCAAGATAATGAAATGTCTATGTATATTTTGTAAATAGTTCCATCTGCAGAATAAAAATCACTATAACAATAAAGCTTGAATGTATCTAGATGAAGTTTTAATATTAAAAATATGGCACCCCATAAAGATTTCTCGTGTCCATTTCGAATATTTATAGTAATTCGTAAAGAGATATAAGAAAATATTACTTGTAGATAGTATTTTAAGAATTATTCTTCTATTCCATATACATAATTGATTGATTGATTCGTTTTTACTCCTAACAATGTGAATTGTACTGATTAATTTCCATAAAATAGATGAGTACCAATGCAACATATTTTTATAATATTGTATTTGTATGTGATAAACAGAACAAAATTTCGTTCATAAAATTGGTATTATCGTAATTTTTTTATCGATTTTGTATTTTATTATATAATGTATTCTCAATTTACTATGGTACATAGTTATATAAACAATTGCCATACCACTTATATTATAATTGTGAATTTCATGATTTATTTCGTTATGGTAGGGGCTTTTATTTGAATGTTGTTTTATCTCAAACCTTTAGTTTAAATCAGTTAGCAGCAACGATTAAGTTCGTTGATCCCGGTACAATATTTAAAATCTGCACACGTACCCAGATTGTCACAGTGTTGCCATAAGAAGAAATTATGTCGCACATGTCCATAACATTTTGAACTGGATTGGATGTTTTCACAATTTAATTTTAACATTTAAAAAAATACTTTACGTCCACAGACGAAAAAATAACATTAAAAATCCTACTTTTATACGGTATGAACAACGCTTTGATTTTAATCTAGAAAAAATGTATAATTGAAGTAGAATTTAAAGTAAATATTAAATTATTGCATAATTGAAACTCTACAACTGTATACTTATGTAATATCTACCCAAGTGAAATAAAATCCAATTTACAGAAATAAATGACGTATCAATATTTTGCTATTGTTTTGTCTGTGGTGTGTGTTCACGAATAAAAACCATTGTAAAGCTTGTAAAATATAATTATGACACTTACCTAAATTCCAACCAAAGAAATGTTGTCATTGGTATCTTTATATGTGTAAGCATGTAATTATACTGTAAACATGTGCTATCAGTGCGGTTGAGATGTGTATTAAGAAAGCTATCACCTGCTTTCGTTGGTAAATTTACTCTCTCCTGTTGCTTTCGATCTAGTTATGGTATATAAATGCCTACTTCATCACTTATATCTTATCGTCATTTTTACGTAGGGCAACTTCTTTGTTTCCTGTGCATAAAAATGATGAGTCAACTTTACTGAGATCGATATTTTTAAAGTCGAATTATCATAAACAGCAATTTAGTAGTGATACATTATTGTTTAGTAAGTAAACCCTTAGTGGTACACAAAAAACCGAAGTAATGAAAAATAATGTGACATTATTTATTTTTATATTAGCAACGTACAGCGAGATATATTGTCAACTACAGGTAGCGTTTTATATTTTGTATAATAAATCAAATATATGTTAATTAAGAATTTCTTTTAGTCTACACATTTTTTAGTCTAGGCAAGCACGCATACATGTTTTTTCCTAATATTAAATGGCGCACGGAGATAACCATGCTGACTCCAGACCACTTCAGTAGCCAATTTATTACATGCCCCGGTGGCTTCGCTGCTAAGCTGTCTCAGTTCGGCTTTGTTAAACAGCCAACATGGTCTTGTGGCTGTCCAGAACAGGATGCTAATTACATTCTGTGGGAATGTCCAAGAATGTGTACGGAGGGGGAAGAGCTACTCAAATTGGTCCAACCAGCAGTTGGACCCATCGGGCGATCCGACTCAGTTACCACAAGGGCGAATTTCATTACTTTCAAAAAGTTTACGGCGTCATACGGCGAGCATGATGATCTTTTCACATAAATTTCTTGACCAAATAGTCTCCATTTTTTTTCAATTAGCTTATTTTTATCATCATATTTCTTTCAACTTCAGCACAATTAAGTGCGTGGCAACCTAAGTGTTTTGTAATTTATATTTACTCCCAGGACATTCCCGTCGAGGAAAGTAGATCGCTTCTCGATATCAGACCTCCGGGATGCGCCAGATTAAGACCAGGTGTAAGAACGGGGCGGGTGGATGGTAGGCACATTAGGTAGTCTACGTATTTTTAACCACATTTATATTTTACTGTTACCAGGTCTCACGGATAAAAAGAATTCAATCAAATGTTTTAACGAAATTTTAATCTTCTTCTATTTATTAAAATAATAATCGAACTATATTACAATAATGGATAATGGTATTGCTAGAAAAAACATGTTACATAATAAAAATCTTTAGTATTTTTTTTGAAATAAATACAACCTAACGTAATCAACTCTATATGTTGTCTGTGTCGTAAATACAAATGTAAAGAGTAGACTTTGTGGGTTTGAAGTGCATCATCATATGCAGATTTGCATACTCTATTATACGTAAATAAAATCTTATTTTTTTCAATTTGTGGACTTAACGACGTTGGATATCAATCGACACACATCTAATTCGCTGAATATTATTTTTCAAAAACATAGTACGTATAATGAAAAACATTACTTATACGGATAATTAGCGTTTGATATTTCGATTGGAAATGTTACTGTTCAATTTTTACCTAATATTTTCTAAACATTTGTTTAACAACTCGTTATGAAAAAACTCCTAATGGCCGCGTTGCAGAAAAGTTCAACTTATTCGGTTTCGTAACAACGAATAAAAATAAACATCTCTCGGTTAAACCAGTTTTTTGTTGACCTCGATGTTTGTACGTTGGACGAATCTACAGATCTGACAAAATTGCGTCTCTGATCATTGATTTATGCGAGGACACTATTTCCTATTCACAAAAAAGAACATTTATGATAAAATTAATAAAAAAGATCACAAAAAAATTCTATTTTGTAATCATTCCAAATCTGCCCGTAGAATTATTATCGTACTAACACTAAGCAATTATTACCAAATTCATAATTCAACAATTTATTTCGAATATTTAAAAAAACTGCTTGCCTAACTATCTACCAATAAATTCTAACGTCTAATAAATAATACCAAAGACATGTGGCTTATCACTTTTGAACTAATTTGCACTTTATACAA
>JAGVSQ010000275.1:32846-45217 GCA_022683975.1 Rhyacophila evoluta
TTAAAAAAATATATATATATAAATATATACATTTCAAAATACGTTTACGAAATTAATTTCTTAATGCTCATCTAATGCACCGTATTGAATATCATTTTAAATTTCTCGTTTTTTTTATTACACTAATTTAAATTTCTCGTTTCTCGGGAACAAAAAAAATCGGGAAACAATACCCTCTTAATATGAGTTTTGTAATTTCAATTATTTATATGTTATATCATCATAAGTATCGTCAAAAAATATCACTGCCATGAATAGAAATATAATCAAAATTATCGCCGGTCATTACAGTGCGACAAATATTACATTTAATAGGCGGAAAGCTCAATTTGGCAATTGCATTGTTTTCTATGTATTTAATACTAAAATTGATTTTACCTCGAATATCTTCTCACTCATGAAGTGTCAATTGGAACTTTCAACATTACAATGTCATACACAGTGATCGTGCATTAAAAGAAAATAATAATCACTTTGGTAGCAACAACACATAATCAGTTATTCTGTTAGTTAGGTAAGAAAATATGTTCAACAACGTCAAAACGTTACGCAAGATTATTTTTCCACCAAAAATACAATGCGATTTACATAATGCATTCATTTTTTGCGGCTAGGTTTTTTCAATAATTTGTGGTATGACAGACAGTGCACAAGCATATTACAAAAATATTTACATCAAACATTCATGTTTAATGATAATAATGCTTCTTTTTTCATCCCGTCCTAACTGAGGCATGTGTATATTTTAATCTAAACTTGTTTTAGTAAGTAATTATGCTCAACAATAATACAATAATAATAATTTTTATACGTCTATTTATTATCGTTCTTACGTAAACTCTTTGCACTTTGGTTTATTATTGAATTAATGCATTAATGAATCAAATATGAGTTCTATGTAATTTAAGTATATGTCAAGTAAGGGCCGTGCGGTAAATTTTCTCAGTATGGTGCAAGTCTTCGAAATGCCGCTCCTTAAATATTTTTTCTTTAAAATAATCTTCAACTGTGATTTTTAAAAAATGCACAAAATGTACGAATACTATTTTTATTTTGAAAATACAAAATACTTAAAAATAACGGTATAAGCTATCAACCACAACAATCCACTACAATTTCACTCTTCCAAATTTAACTTTGGAAAATTCGTTAATTAGGGATATGTGGTCTAGAGTGACAGACTATAGAAATGCATGAGATATTTCTAAGTTTTTTTTTGGCTTATTAAACTTCTTATTTTGATTTCGCTGATTATGGGGCCTCTTTGCGGTGCCTATAGGTGCGGCCGCCTCTCTGTATCATACCACGGCACGGCCCTGTGTCAAGGCGAATCAAACAATGAATGTTCTCCAATCCATTGCAGATGTTTAATCACAAGATTTATAATCAAAACGAAGTAAACGCTTTTTTCCTTTGTCGGATGAATAATTAGCATCTCCACCCGCGTCATTGATTATTTAATTATACAGCAAGTTTCAGTGGATCGTTTCTTATGATAAATAAAAGTCTCCATAAATTATTCAATTCCATTTGGTTTCGTATACTTCACTCGTACAAGTCGGGCCTAGAATGTGTTAAGTGTGTGTTGCACTATCACATAATTGTGCAAAATAAAAAATATATTTACGTGAATACGTCATTCTAAGAAAAGTTTCGATCGGCTTGTAATATCAAACATCAAAGTAACCATATTTTCTTTACCAGCGGTTGGCAACTTTCAGGCGTCGTGCAACGTAATAAGTCAAAAATCATCAATTCTACTTTGGTAAAAACAAAACAAAATTTTATAAATTAATACACTAAACATGAACTTTACAAAAAGTTTCCAAATTTCTCCGCGACCAGCATTTCTTTTCGATTGGCAACCGCTACTCCTTACTAAGAAAAGATATAGAAGTATGTAAAATTGTAATAAAATTGTTTGCGTTCCTCAAAATTAAAACTACTGTTCTTTAACAGTAGAATTGATCGGTGATCGCATTTAACGATTATTCTGTTTTCATATATTTCTATCCCTGTATTGGAAAAACGTTTATTAAAAAGTTATTTGTAATTTCAATCAATCCCAATTAAGATTTATGTTGAAAATTTTGTAACAGTCAAAAACATTCCCATATAATACTTTCCAACCCACTTATTTTTTATATATAATCAAAAGTAGTTTATTTTGGGCTAATATTATATATTAGGTATACGTGGTTGTATTCGTAATTCTATAAGACGTAATATTCATGTATTTTTTTTAAATTAAAATATTCACCAGCAATACATGCCTCTTATAAAGAGATTGTATTTATGTTAAACAATATATCTTAAATTAATTTTCAAAAATTAACGCAGTAAGTCACGTGTGTCATAGTATATAAATATATTACATAGTGGTGATTTTGGAGAAAAATTGATGAGAAGACTGTGCATAGATATTTAAGAGTATAATTAAAATTACTGATTAGTTTTTTCCGCCTAAATTCCAACCGCTTTTTTAATTCGAAACTTTCTAGTCTGGTAGTTGAACATAACTGATCGCAAATCATATTTTTATTCACAGTATTTATGTACAAAAAAAATTGTGCAACCAAATAAACCATCGAATATTAAATACGAAATATTCCAACACACATGTTTATTTTTTAATCTTTACTAAACTTACATGATTGTATATGTTATAAATGTAATACAATCACGATCCTCGGGCAGTTGTAAAACAGCGCAATCGCACCACTAGCGTCAGTTTTAAATTTGGTTGTTTGAATAAATAGCATATCAATAATAATAATAATACTTGTATGATTTAAATAGAAAAAATCGCATATATCAAACATCATTCCACTACAATGACAAACCAAGCAGGTAGAGAGATCGCACTACTAATAGAGATATTATATTTTTGAAAGATATTATGTTGATTTGAAAAATTGGCATAGATTTACGAAGAAATTAAAATTTATTCAGAAAAAAATATGCTAACCAGGTCCTGTGTAGAATCCTCTAGTTATGATATACACTAATTTATATTATCTGCATTTTATTACAATGTACAGTATACCTTGGTTTCTTGAGGCAAATTCATTGTCATTACTTCGATACTGTCCAGACCGCACAGTCAGTCACATAGTAAATAAATAAGTATTTTAGTGTTTCTGTTTGGTTACTCAATATGGTAATAGATTAACACATAAATTTAAACTACGTGGCTTAAGTCGAAATGGTTTTAGCGATAAACATAACCGATCGATAATATTATGAGTATACTACGCTTAAACTACCTTCATTTTTTGTGTTGTAAAGATATTATACTGCTATATATTAGAATTCAAAACATAATTCATCCCGATTTTTAAATGTATATAACCTGTCATTATTTATACAATAATTATTACAATCAACTGTTGTTGATTGTTGAACTGCTCATGAAAGAATTATTAATATACAGTAGAAACCCGTTTTCTCCCAATTATAGATATTTCTTGATTCCATCCAAATACCCGTTTGAATTGAAATGGTAAAATGTAAAGAAGCTCACTACGAAAGATTTCGTTATAAATAAATGTTCTGATTCTCTATTTGTTACATATTATAAAATTTACAAATTACATATTTCTTAACATTTACATAATCTATTATTTATTTTAGACTTCCTACATTAATCGTTTTCGCATATTCTGAATATTTTCAAACCCTCTTGAAAACAAGGAATCGGGTTCCACTGTATAATATTTCTGACAGATGAATATACCAACTTTTCTTAACCTATAGGTCGCGATCCAAAATTGGACGCTTGACATATTTAATGAAATTTTGAAGATATAAAATATTCTTGAAATATCATAGTAATATAGTCTATATATTATACATAAACGAGACAAATTCTAGCAAATTTAGAGATGATAGAGGGCGTACAGCAGTTTTTGTCTGTACGTGTTATTTTATTCATGATATCCTGGATTTAAAAAAAAATCGCGCATATTAAACTGACGATTATCTTTCAAGATATATTGTGAAAGTAGTGAAAATATTACATTATATTAATTTTATGAATCAGTAATCAAAATGCGTTTTACTGCTATTCCGGCAATAAAAAAGCGAGCCACAGCCTCTTTGAGACTCGAAGCGTGAATATTGCCAGCGAAAAAGTTAACGCTGCCAAAGTGTTAATGATGAACTGAAAAGTTAAAGTGTTAGCGGTAAACTTGTAAATAAATAAATAAACGAAACACTATGGATTCTAGTGAAAAGTAAAGTGTATAGTGAATATTGGTTTAGATAATGAGCCATATAAAATATTATACATATTCTTTCCATTATTCAAGTTGATCAAATAAAAATTACTGTCATTCAGCGATGTAATTACATATTCTATAATATCCACGTAATGTCGAATGATATAATTATGATAGTTTTACACAATTTGTTGGAATTTTAATGCAAAGAATCAAAATTCAATATGGCATATTGCTACCTACATATTATTATTCAATGATGGCATTATAAAATATATACATTCTCTAACGATTAATAGCTTCTAAAAAACAGTGTTGCTCAAATTGTGTGATAATAATTTGTGTTTTTATTATCATATAAAATTAACGATACCATTATGCGCGCAATGTATTATATGTACATTGATATTTTAAGTGGCTCCAGCCGTCTCCAAAAGTGTGCCACCAAGAGCAAGGTTACTCGCCAATCATCGCCAAGTGCGGTGTCAACTGGTTGACGTGCGCTGATTGTTTTGTACTTTTTACACAGAAGAATGTCCAAAACTAGCCACTAAATGCCGTTAAGTCATTTAGGACACTGTCATTCTAAACATTCCGTTCGCTTATTTCTTAATTAGAGCAGTTTTTTCCGCCTGCCGTGGAGCATCGGCGTGTGATGTTTTTATACATAAATCGCGAATTTAAATCACGTTATTTCGAGATCGCACGGGCCCAACACTCGGGCATTTATTTAAGTATATTATATTATACATTCAAATATGTAATATTTATTTATCCGGTTGAAGATTCCTTAACCGTAATTTAAGGCTTATAATATATACTACTAACTTCTTCGTGAACCAGAATTTTAAAAAGTCGACCACAAAAGCCGGAAGAACGCGCGCTGATGGTAGGTGGATGACTCACCTCGGGAGCACGACAAACCACTTTTTTCAATCCAATACTTTCATTTGGTCCATAAAAAGAACACATACTGGTTAACTTATTTTAATATACAGGCAAACTTTAAAAAAATCCTTATTAAACCTTTAGGTACATTTTATCACATTTTGATAATCTTCAAGGAATACATTTTTTTATTGTGTCATTAAATGCTATTATTGGTAACAATCAAAACTATTGTTGACATTTATTGACGGGAGAGTATTTAAATGAATTTAGTACAACCAAATTATTACCATGACCATAATGTTAACCACAAGATTACGCAAATATATAGTGCTAATGAAATAAGCAGATAGGATTTATCTTCTAATACTTGAATATACTCATTTTTATACCATATCATAGCAGACATAGTAATGATAACTCAACACATTGTGGACGTCCATGTGCTTCGCCGATCGTGTTTTGAGAAACTAATATAATTTATAAAATGAAATTGTTATTCTTCAATTCAATTCGGGTTTAATTATTTAAAAATATTATGACGGAAATATGTTACAAAAAAATAACAACATACTGAAAAGTACATACAAATATACTAACATGTAATGGATGAGTATACATATTAAATTAATTTTGTATGGCAGAACCTGAAATAAAAAGATAGGTATTTTTTATTCTGTTGATCGATGTATTTTTTATCCAGTTCTTGCTCTGTATTTATTAAAGAACGTATTTAATGTTATCCGTTTCTGTCTGATTTTTTTTTTAATTTTCCGGAAGTGACCGAATTTACATTATTGTTAAATGGAATTAAATATCGATTAACTTGATAATATTTGGGTGACATTGCGTGACGCATATCAGATTCTTTTCAGAAACAATCTGACGAATGCGGAACTTCCGCTGTACATGATTTTGTAGTTGTATTTCAGTCTGTTTGAGAGAACTCTTCACAAACTATAAATTTCGTTACGTACCAAATGCATATTGTCTTATATGTGTTTTTAATACTATTTATAATTTTAGAAAAGATAAAATTACATGCTGATTATTCGTATGGCGTGACACTTTTTATGACGTATTGTGTTTAATCATACATTTGTGTCACGTTGATTAGACAATATTGTTATTTAAATATTTTTAATAGTATTTTGATTATGTTATCATTAATTTTGATTATTTTAATTAATTCTAAACTTAAAGACAGAAACATTATCATAAATATGAAATTTCTTTTTACAATAAATTTAATACTCCGTTTTTTTTTTTAATAAAAAAAAAACATTTTGATGTTATTCATATTAAATTTGCTAATTAAACACACTAATCATTTTTTTTTTATTAAAGCATACGTAAATCCTGAAAGTAGTTACACGAAATATTATGCAATAACAAATATTAGATGAATCTCTCAGATTATTTCTCTCAAATTTTTATTTTCACATTGCAAATACGGATTCTATAATTATTTAATACATTGATTTGGAGATTATATGTTGAATTAGACGCCGAAATAAATGACAATTTCGAAAAATAGCCTATTGCATTCAAGAATTATCGCTTAAGGTATGATGGTTGATATTTATTTGTACATACGTTATAAAAAGGAGAAAGCTTAAAAAAGACATAAACACTGTGGAAGGGGTTTTCATCATATTGTGATAATTTGAAAATACGGAAAAATAAAATCCTTAGTGTAAAAATATGTAAATATTGAATTCAACCGTGCGGGGATTCACCTGCGAACAAGAAGCCATGCATTGAACCAATATAACAAAAAGAGGAAAGTCACCTTTAAAAAATATTGTCGGTCAAACTATGCATATTCGTTTAGCATTTAAGCCTTCGTGGAAAACGATCCATTCTGAATTATTTTATATGTCATTTTTCATGAGAATTGGTGCGCCATCGCTCAACCCATTGGACAATATAATATGTATATGCATTTAGCTAATTTACTGTGTTATTTATTAAGTATTTCAATAGCATTCAAATACAGGTATTACTAGACTTACGACGGAGATACGTTCCAATACCTCGATCGTCAGTCGAATTTCATGCCGAACTATATGTTTATATGTATATAATCATCGAGTATGATGCATGAAAATATGTAGGAATATGTATTTAATTTTGCAATAATATGTTTATCAATATACTCGTACACGACGCACAAATTGACGAAAAACTAAAACGATTAGTAAATATGAATTGAAAACAATACACAAATTGTATAGAAATTGATAAATAAAATATTTTTATGTCCATTCTATCACAAGTAGAACATGAAATATTTTGTTCTCTCTATTCTACGGGATAAACAATCAGGTGTTTTTTAGATATGAATGCATCTACAATTATTGATATTCACATACACATCGGCAAAGCTATGCCTGACTCTTTGATAAACTATTTACTTTTGTCGCGTCTAATAAATACTAATGTATGGTAACTTTTTCATTCAATCCAATAATTGTATTACGGAGAAAAATATCTAAAATATGAACTCTGCGTTGAATGTATTTATAGAGAAAATCATACAATTAAACGCAATGTAAACTCAGTTTCTATAATAAAGAAAGAAAGATCAATGAATCCAGACGTTTAAAAAAGGTGATCGCAATGTTCCTTCATTCAATAAATCATTTTTGAGAAATAGTTTGACTGCTTTCTCTCTCTTTTTTCGAATAAATGCTATTTAATATTTTCCGTCATAAGTCTAAACTGGCTTAAGTTGAGAACTACCTGTAAATATATTTAAAAGGAGGCCGTACAAAAACATTTTCAAATGAACTGACTAATATTATATTACTCAAGAAATTAAAAAGTCCATGACACTTTTTCGTCCGAGAAACGATTTTACTCTTGCCCTAGCGTTGAGTTCTCCAGTGAAGGTTGAATATGCTGAGGTTATCAATTAACACACTTTGATAAATTGTTATAAAATTATAAATTGATAAAGGATCCCAGGTTACCATAAAAATATTGAAACACAAGTCCATTTTCTTCCCCCATTCATCATATTGTAATGCGTTTTATTACACATTTATAAACTATTGGTATATGGGGTAGTTTTGTAGTTATTATGAAACTAATCGATGATACTGATGCTCTCTGTATATTCGACATTGTGGCGGTTACATTTTTCGTCCACGGTATGCGAAACGCTCCTGATTGATTGAACAAATACATCGGTCTAGTTTTGTTAATTGGAATAACTCTATAAAGCGGTGTCGTCAACCATTATTATTTACATTGTTTTTATTTGGTAAATCACCGTCGAATAACATTTTACTTTATAGAATTGATAATCTACCAGTTTGTATTCCGTGTATTTTGTACTAATAAGTTTAGTTTGATATATGATTATGTCGTAAAAATCAATCTATCTATTTGTCTTAAAAAAAATCCTCTTAGATATGGCAGAACTAATGAAAACACGAAATAAAAACTGTGTTGTTATTTGCATAATTATATTATTAGTATTTAATATTATTTTTACTAGAAAGTTAGTATGAGTTGTGACCGTGAAACGTAGATTTTATTGTTAATGCACCTGGGATATTTTGATTTTTAGATAGTTGAATTTAAATAACCTTTCAGTGGTATCGTGAATAAGATCTAATTATCTTATCAACTTATTGACAGTCCAATCTGTAAATTTGGAAAATAAAATTTAGATATCAAACGCATTATTTGGTAGTGAAATGAAATGAAGTACAAAGATTGGGCTTATTAAAAAGATTATTAAGACTAGTTTGAACTGCCTTTTTCAGTGAAAATTTTGTTACAGTCTCCAGATATTGCTTTATGTATGCGGGTTTTAAAATTTTTAAGCAAACGTGTACTTAAGATTAAAATGTTTGCTTTGATTTCGTTGAAATGCATCAACTATTTAGCCTTAATAAACCTTTTGTAAGGATTCAGCTGGCTTAAATAAACAAAAAAGATTTTTCTTTTCTATTTTTGTTTAAATAATTAAATCAATTATTTAGTTGGGAGTTACATATGACTCACTCATTCTTAAAATTCTTAAAAAATATATATAAGAATACACATTTTAATAACATCGTCATGTTGATCCTTTTTAAATATTCTAAATTTGAAAAATAAAATATATACAATATATTATTATAAATTATGCTGAACACGGCTTAACAAATCTTACCTCCTTATTCCCGGTTGGTTCAGATATAACATCTTATTAAAAATATGTACATTTTCACATTTGAATTATAATGGGGACGAAGAGTTGAGTACCTGTATCGCAAGAATGCGTGTTTAAGTATTAGTATGACATAACGGGTCGCACAGCACATTGGCCCACTTAACATTTTAAACAAACCGCGCGATCGCCGCCACTTAGGTACCGCTTACTTCCAGTTCCGATCAACATAACTAATCGTTCAAGTTCAATATAGTATATTCTTCAACCTTCACTTCATTCGTGTACGGCTATAATAGTACTCAGTGGGTACCATAACCAACTCGACTGTGAAGCTTATAGTGGTGTCGTATTATTATAGATATATTTACAATTTAGTTTTGAGATAGTCTTCACCTATTCCTATAACCGGCTTCATATTTCTATCAAAACTGTGGAACTCAAAATTATTTCAAATTTTTAACATCCTTCAGGCTGTGTATACTGATAAATGATATGCATATATGCGCTGACAAAAAATCAACTCTGATAGTAAGTATTATAATATAATGTATCGGTTAAACTATTTGTCTTCTAAGTTCGTTATTCTATTAAATGAAATGGGAAATGGATAACATAAATTATGTGGTTTTTTAAACCTCGATTTATAAAAAAAAAATGGTTTTACCACACTATATAACAATATTATTCAAACATAGCTAAACGTAAGTACATACATACATTAAATAGTTTAAATTAGGATAATTTGAGTTTGTTATTCTTTCACCTAAACTATTTAAATTAAATGAGTGAATAGAGAATATAAAATCAAATTGTTATAATAAAAACATATTCTAAAATAAAAAAATCATTAATTCAGTGTTTTCCAAACCTTTTCGGGCCGCGGTGCATTTTTTAAATTAAGATTTTTCCACGGCGCTCTGAAAACTCGCGCTACTAAAATTTTCATTTATTTTCAGAAAATTATAGTTTCTATTTTTTTAGCCTGCGCACAAAATTTCGCGACACCCCAGTAACGACTTCACGGTATCCCAGGGTGTGGCAGCACACACTTTGGGAATCCCTGTACCAATGGCAAACACTAACGCCGTTTTGCGGGGAAATAAATGTAGACATTATTTTTGAATATATGCTGGAAGACATAAAAGCGCATCGGGATTTTCCATAAACGATCGTTAAATCGCTTTCAACATTATTTTAGTCACTTAGTTTAATTCTAATATAATAGTCCACCTGATGTTTTGGTCCCGTAATTATGGTTTTATGGTGTACTCGAATTGTACGTCTGATACCAAATCACAAAATTATCCACATATCTCTTCACAAGGTTGCATAAATTATATAAGTAACGCGAATATAAATATATGACATCATTTTACCGTCACTCAATTTAGTTTACTACAATTATTTTATCTAGATTATATATTATTTTATGATGGCACTATATCATTATTCTGGTACACATTGTATAAATTATTCATATGCGATGTTTTTAAATATGTAAATTTTAAGTTATTTATTCGGTGTTATTTATGAATATGAAATTTTCATTTTGGTCCGGCAATTATGCGTAAAGATTATCACTATGTGACACGGGAACTTTCAAGCAATGAAGGCCCTGTGGCAACCGGTCGGTTTGAACCACTACAGTAATTCCTCCTGTCCTGTACAAATTTTTGGATAATCCTACAAGATGCTTTCATATTCCTCTCTTGAATAGCCACAAGGATAGCTTGGTGGTGAAATCACCGTGGTGTCAACTCAACTAACCTCTACAATTGGATCCAGGTATCTTAGAAAGTCGTTTAATATTATTTGATGGAGATAAAGGATAATGACATGGCTTGCGAAGATTGGTTAACTAAAAGGAATTTTGAAGGCTTCGTGTAGTGTTTATATGCTTTATGTAGACAACATACATGGACGATGGGTATATTTAATGAATAAATTGCAAATCAAAAACTAATATTTAAGTCTTATTTAAATTGCACATATTTATATTCACAATGTATCTTATCGGGAACATTTAAATGGTCACAAGAAACGATAAATCCGTAATTTTACGATGCAAATAGGACAATGTTGGCCACTCGTACAAAGTGAGTGTTGAACTTTGTAATGATGATAGAATTACAATTGTTCAAAATAGGATCAAATGAAAGGGACAGTAAAGAAATGCCTTGTGCATGATAAATAATTATATAGCTACCGACTTACCTACTAATCTAAATAAAATCGGCACTGTTTAACGTTACTAGAAAGACTAACGACATTTTGAAAATATTTGTAGTAGTTAAGTAGTTTCGATATTAAGTCACTTTTATTATATTAGATGTATTTATCTTATTTTAAAGTACATTTTTACTAATAATGAGAACACACTATTTACAGTTTTTGAAGACACGCAAGTGTGACAAATATCTTTTATTTTCTGTTAAAATTGATTTTTGCCAAATAAATCAACACGTTACGTGCTAACGTTAATGGGTTCAAATAAAATATCGTTCCCAAATCATGCAGCTATTAGTATATCAACATTTCGGATAAAATTGTAATCACGTGTGTCATGTTAATTTTGGGATATATGGACATTTCCTGTTTAGACAGTTTTGAGATAGATCTAAAATATTATCTACATTCAAACAAAATTAATACCATATTATTTTGATACATAATCCAATCTAAATTATCATCCGACGTCGACTGTTCAAAATATATAAGTATAATATATTTAACTCTTATATACTGATTGGATGGTCCTAACTATTCCTATTGGATGTATTGCTCATAAAACCCCATATGATTATGGACTATTACGTAATAAAACATTGATCAAAAGCAACAAAAATAATTATTTTTTATAATTTAGGACCGGCATGTGCGTGTGTGTATTAGATGACATGGCATGTGTGTTGGGCAGTCATTGAGTTGGCATTATAACTCAAAGTGGGAGAAAGGGAGCATTCTGAGTGGCTAGAGATGTGTGTAACACATTGATCGCCAACAGGATTTTCGTAAAATGTCCAAAAAATGTTTTTACGTGTTTAGGTTTTTAATTTAATATTAGGTCGAAAAACAATTATTTAATTTGTTTTGAG
>JAGVSQ010000276.1:0-45206 GCA_022683975.1 Rhyacophila evoluta
TAAAATAATATTTCTCCTGCGACTATGCTTATTAATAAATACATACACATTTTGTTACATGTATAATAGTAGTCTTTTCCGTAGATACTGCGTATTTTTAAACATAGTGCACGTACAAAATTAACTATTTACCCTAAAAACTCTTGCAATGAAAAACCCAATTTTGCGATCTCAAAATGTTTTATCATATGCTAATTTTACTTTTTTATTATTACGATCAGTTCTAACAGTTTAAAATATTCGAAAAAGTATGAAGATGTTTATAACAACAAAAACTTTACATATAATAAAATGTTTAAATGTGTTATAAAAAATACAGATATTTTTATATTTTTTAATGTTTATAATTTTTACTTAAAAATGCGCGCTACAAGTTGAAAAAAAAAATAATACGATAAAAGTAATTTACTATTTATAGAACATAAACAATCCTTCTGTCACTACTACTAGAAAACAAATTAATATATTTTACATACGTATGCGTGAATCCATATTTAATAACTATAAATGCACAACATCGAGTGTAATATCCGTAAGACTAAAGTAATTGAAGAAAAAAATAAAAATAAGCTATGACGACCACTACACACAAGCAAAACATTTGATCACTACATACAAAAACAATCTAGTGAATTTATAGTTACAAAAATCGCCACATGGTGTCGCGAATCGTTATGGTAATAAGTGAGAAGTTATTTACCAACACTGTCCACAAGTTTATTGCTCAAGTATTCAATCATATACGGTCATCAATATCTTTTGTGATTCCTCCAAGGTTTCTGGTTATAAAATAATAATGTGTTGTATTATTTTTTGAAAATCTTTACATTATTTTTTGTAGTCTACTCCATTGTTATTATCCCTCTAATACCTGGAACTATTCATACGTACCCTCACAAAACGTCAATGCGTATCACGTAAATCATGAGTTTGTAATGTTTTTGCATTGAAACGCACAGTTGAGACTATCGAATATCTTACATAAAAATTACTTAAATAAAAAAAAATATGAAGCGTCGCAGGCGAAACCATACAATTAATCACAATTAAATTCAACTCTGTAATCATACCATTCTTGCATGTAAAGACTAAATTACACAAAAGTTTTTAAAAGTAATTATTAGAAATGTAGTTGACTTTTCATGTAATTTTCACAATGAATTTGCATTTTTTAAATTTAGAATTCCACATAATTATAATCGATTAAATTTAACTCTTTCTAAATGAAATAATATTTTCAAATCTGGTCTGAAAAATGGCACAAGAGTGCGTTCCCGTGAAATTTATATTATATAAACAACAACAATATTTAATATTTATATTACTTATAAGACATTTTCAGCCGATAAAATTTATTCAGTTTGATAATCCACGAAACCGGTCTTGCTATGTAAATAAAATAAATATTTATAAAAAAAATCTATATATTTACATAAATGTTTATTTGGTAAATTATTTAATTGAGAAAAGCGGCAGCAACATTGTGATAAATACGACAAGCGACGGGACGTGAGTGGAAAGAGTTGGGGGCCACTGTTTTACACAAACGTTCTCTGACTGATGCCATTCTAACCGGCTGGACAGAGTGCTAGTTTGTGGCGAATGGAACATTAAATTAATTTAATCTACACGCCACACTAACATTTGGTATGTTCACTCTAAACGAACCTGTACGTACATAATGAATTCTATCAACAATTGCGGCAAAAGTGATTAGTTATCAAATAATCATCTCAAAAATAAAACAAAAAATTCAAATATAATCACATTTGAATTCAATTAACATCAAATTTTTAATCAGCTGTATTTACAGTTAATTACGATGTTCGCCGTACCACGGCAGACGGCGCTGTCAGCGGGAAACACGCGAACGTTTCTTGGGCGTTGTCAAAGAACTCCAGCTGTCAAAACAAAATATAAAATAAGAACAAAAATCCAATATTACGCTAACGTCTAACATTATTGAGGCCCATTCAGCATCAAAAATTTATATTGTTAATCTATTAGACACCGGTAAAAAGTAGGTAATTTATTTCAATTTGAGTGTCTAATTTTAAATTGAGCCAGTTTCACATATGGAATGTTTTTGCACATTCCGACTGGAAAAGAAGCACTGTATACAATAAATTATGGCACAAAAATAGCTATAATATTGTTTTCAATTCAATAATAGTAACTATTGTTTTGATAAAAATCGTATTGGATTAAATTCATATTTATAAATAAAGGCAAAATGTTTTATAAAAATGTTATTTACGATAAGAATTTACTTAGTTTTTGAAATACCTAACCATAATATTTCATTCCCAAATACGGTTAAATAGATTATTTCTTGATATTGAAGAATCCGTTAAAAATTCTGATATTTTGTATGCTTTTTTCCGTGTTAAAAGTTTATCATTTAGTTAAAAATTTACATTTTTTAATTTAGTGGTATTTTTAATAAGTTACGTTTCTATACTTTCGGTTTGACCCAAGCAAATTCTGTCTGGCTATGGAATATAGGCAGTATCGTGATCAATAACCATTCCGACGTTTGCCGATGTTATACGAACATGTACGGAATATTCCATACATCTTCAGTGAACAATATAGCCGAACGGTATCCAGTAATGATTTTATATGTCGCTGTTACTACGTCGGGAAAACGTAATATGGACGTAATACGGTTTGACGTGTTCGGACATCGTATTCGCATTATATCCATCGTATATTACGTTAGTATTCCAACTACGATTAATTTTCAGAGCATAAGTAGATTATAGAGAATCAGAATCGCATTAAGAGGTTTTCTACTTCATTTCTGCATCACATGACCTATAAATTCTATAAAAAGCGATTACTTCACAAAATACTATTAAAAAACAAGCCATATATTCACATATTGCAGAGCACCGTAAACTTTTAAATTTCACGGCGCACTTGACATTTTTTCAAAAATTTCGCGGCACACTACAAGCAAGAATTCCGCCATATCGGCGTTTGTCTTGTTTTTCTTGTAGTGAAAAATCTAAGGCACACCCAACATCGTCTCGCGGCAGAGTGGTTGCGGAGCACTGAAATATTGTATGAACGTTTGTTCGGGACAGCAAAAAATATACGTTATACTGGATAATTCGTTACTTTGATATTGTTATAAGGGGATTTGACATGTAGTAAAAAACAGAAAAATTACAATGGTCATCATTCGTTTTAAATACGTCAAAGAAACAATTGTTTTACCCACCACCATAACGGCAACACAGTTTCCCCCCCATTCGGGTGTATACAGTGGCATAACAAACGTGAAGTTATGTTCTATAAGTTGTCGAGTCTTCGAAAAAAAACTTCGCAAACGTGAGTGGAAATCATTGGACCTGATTTTTCTCAATATATAAAATCATGAAAAATAAATAAATACACTTATGGATATTTTTAAAATTTCTAGTTTAATAATAGTACACTTACACAATCCTCCATTAGAAACTCCGAGATAATAAAAAAGAGAGAAAAATAATAAAAAATATTATAACCATTATGTGTATGTAATTTATATTAGCTTTATTAAATTTAAATACACCATTTATTGATGAAGCAAAAACTTTGTGGGCGAAAATATTACTTAGTACGTTACTGACGTAAGATATGCAATACATACACCCAGTTCCTTATTCATTAAATAAATTAACGAAACGCGGTAGATTAAACAGTATGAAAAAGGAGTTATCTTTAATAACTTTTCATAAATACTGAAATACACATAATTATATATCGAATTTAGAAAGAAAAAAGGACGTAACCGTCATTTTTTTTCAAAATAGCGTTTTCTATAGTCACTGTGTATACAACTTAATATACTTTCTATCGAAATGATATTAACTGCAAATGACTAATTGGTTTGTAAATTTAGCTTATAAGTTTGAAAAAAGAATGACCTGTCAAATTTACAGTCTGCCACCACATCAATTTTATTTGTTTTCTTATATAACTTATTAAATTAATATCAGATTAGGTAAACAAAACATTAGTTTTAGTCTTCGTCTATCATTAAATACGCGTTTTTTGACTCCTGTAAAATTTGTTGTGTGTAGGTTACGTCCTTATACCTTTCAAAGGTTGATATTTATTATTTTATAAAACACATAAATGTAACAGACATACTCTGAGACGTCCTCTTTTTAGTTGGCTCAATGATAATGATAGCTGTAGAATGTAGATGATATAAAATACAATATAATATAAATGATAAATAAAAATATACCTTTGCAATATTCGAAGCGCAGTGAACAAATAAACTGAACTGTAAGACACACTGCATAAGAAATTACCCTCCCGTTGGTCTTTTCCGTAAGTGTACACATACATACGTACACTCTACATACAAATACATTGTTTTCATCAGCGTATGTATTGACGATTGGAAATAAATATATTGATAAGGATAACATATAATGTTGTTCAATACAATATTTTATTCGGGTTCTGTTTTCCCAATTCGCTCCTGCAATGCAGATTCATATAGTACTACTACGACAACAGGGCTGCTGGCGCCCTGGGCAATTACGGCGCCCCTTTTAATTACAATTACAAAAACAAATCATACGGAAAAATTAAAACATAAATGAGTTAACTATCTAAAAACCTATCGTACAATAATGCCAACTACAATAATAAGCTCCGTGTGAATTTACACTACAGATTTGACAACTAACTATTTTTGCGAGTCATTAAAAGTGATTTGATTTACATATACATACATAAACCTGCTTTTTGCCGTCTTAAAATCCGACTGAAACAATATTTCAGTAATTATTTCCACTTTTTCTTTCTTTTGGAAGATCTTTCATGGCGTCCCTAAGCACTTGGCGCCCCGAGCAACTGGCGGTGTTGCCGGTACCATGAGCCGACTCTGTATGATAACAAGATATTTTAAATATCTGCCAAGCCATTTCGATTGTACATATCATAGCACTTATCGTTACGATCATGATACTAGCTGCTGCTCTGTATCAATGCTGATGATATATGGCATATTTTTAGCGATTACTCTTCCAATCAACGACTACATGTAAGTTACACGGAATAACTCATTTTTTTAGTTGACCTAATTGAATTATACATGGAATAATGTGTGTTCTAAATACCCTGTATTGCAGTGGTGTCTGACTGTAGACCCCCGACCCAGTTCGTTCTATGTTTTCAAAATATGATATAGACTCACCTCCAGCTACATTATCATCTCACAGCGCGACATCTATCTTACAAAAGTAATCATTGACACTCGTTTAAGTTGGTATTATTAGCATTATTAATATTATTTGTTGAATCAATCGCAATTATGGTGGCAAGATGTAAAAGACAAAGGAAACAAAAACAAAATCACAATTTTAATAATTCAATAATTAGTCCAGTGAAATAAGACAAATAAAGCCCCAACTTCCCAGAAATTCCGGTAAATCTGATTTTTTATATAAATGTCATCGATGATTGCTCTTCTGAAGATGTAGGTCAATCGTATTTCCTGACAGAATCTATGGAAATACAGGAGACGAAGAAATGATACGGATTAAAATAGAGTCTGAAGATGAAAATTCATAATTAGGATAAATGACTTCTGCTTTCAGAGAAGTACACGTTTCATGAGAAACATAAATTATGTAAATCGAATTATCTTCAAAACAGTTAATATTATGAATAAAAGTCACAAATACTTTTGTAGCAACTTTTTGAGCTACAATTTTGACATTCAATATTTTTCCGTAAAGTGATTTTTGCGGGATATTTACGAAAAATCGTTTTCAGTGATCTGTGACTCTTTTAAACATTTGGATCAATAAGTACTTTTGATATTTTGCTTAGAACCACAATATCAATGTCCACGTCTTCGCAATATGTAAGTTTACTGAACTAAATAAAGAGGTACCAGGAGCCTTAAATTTCATTAAAAATATGTCGTTATCTTATCATTATATACATTATTTGGGTTACCTATATCATACATACGTAAATAAGTTTTTTTAGATGTGTACTGATAAAATTTAAGTTCAACATGACGATCCAAAATAAATAATCACTTAAAAGATAAGTAGTTATAAAAATATATAGATCAGAACCTTCTTTTAGATAAATGCCCCATTAAATATCGCTTTTCAATATTCACCACATCTCCATACTCATTAATAATGGCGTATACTACGACATAACGAAATAAAACATCAATTACAGTCGTGTCAGACATGTTTTAGGAGTAACCTGTCAAAAGCTTGGCAATACATACAAATACTATCTGCCATTGAAACCAACAGTAAAATTTATTTAAATGATAAAATGCTTATGATATTGCTGCAATTTTTTTTCATATTTCGAAGATCAACACATTTTGACAGTTGCCAAGATCTAAACATTCTATTGCCGTTCAGTTTTTAAACACATTTGTTTATTCATACATAAAATTATCGTTAAAAATATTAGAAACATCACTGATGGCACGTAAACATGAGAGATATGACGATGAAGAACATTAATAATAAAAAGTATAAATAAAATCTTTTTAGACTTCAATCATTTTGAAAAGATCCATAGATGAGAAATAATATTAAATAATCTCAAGGACACACAATTTACATAAAAAAATATCTTCAGAATATTATAAGCTCCGCTTTATGACCTTGAAAAAAACAAAGAAATTAGTCTCCCTTTAAATACATTCTCCCATTTCCTCTTTCTTTTTCACGTACATATTATAATTTGTACCTGAAGCAATACGACCTTACTTTAGAAACATGAAGATTCGCAATAAATCAATTTAATTGAAAGCATTCGATTATTTGTTTAGTTTTTCCTTATTTATGTCGGCAATGGCATAGAATTAGTGTTAAATATAATATACTGTTTGGTGAATGGCGTATAATATAATATATCCATGTAGTTTAATATTACAATTATTATTATCAACATACACGTAGATACAATAAATATACTATTATATTTATGCAAAATAGATTTTCTTATCAGTGGAGTGTGGGGCCCCATGACTTAAAAAAGCATGCTTTTTTTTACAATTCAACATTTGTACACTTCCCAAGTACTGTTCGTCTATGTGCGGTAAATAGTCTATGACTTACTGCATCCCAATTAAAGAATAGAGAATTCCGAATTCAAAAAACTAAATGTGTTCGATAACGCTACAAAAATGCACGGCGTACTCATTTTCCACGTCGACATGAGTGAACAGTGTCATTGTGACATTACGACTCGCCAGTTGCACTTATCGTACCCCACTCCAGTCAAGTATACAGCCGCATATTATATTATATATGAGCATATACATACGTATCTGTATATGAGTGTAGTTGTCATTATTTCCCTTTACAATTTTCACAACCTCGTTTTTCCAACGCTACTGTTGCGACATTTCACCGCTAGATGCCATTGTGGAAGGAGTTAATTATTATCATCAGTCGGCTTTCCACATACACGCACACTAAACGAAATTGTATTTCAAATCGATGATAAAACTTTTATGCAGATATTTATGTCTTATCAATTTTATCATAAATATTACCGCATAGATACAATTAGTTCCATTCGGAAAATCGATCGAAATAATTTATATATAATATTATACGTTACGAACTATTGTATATCACCTTGGTGGCCGAACAGATAAGTATGCTCTCTGAATCGCTCGATACTATATGTCATGGGTTTTAGCCCCGTGGTCAATGTGATTGTCAACAACGTGTAATTGAATTCATGACAAGGTGCGGCTTTTCAGTTGATATAGTCCTATTTGATATAACATGTTCCTGTCCTAATAGGATTTTTTTTTACTTACCATGGCCGCTCCGAAAGATATGAAGATATCCACCCCAGAAATAAATTATATAGATTTTCATAATGTCCTGACAGATTTTCACGATAATTGATCATCAGCCAATTACTCAACCCAGCATCCAGTCCTGCATTTTTTGATTTTTTTAAATTTAGCACGTGTGGGAATCGAATGTGGGAACTTCGCTAGAAAGCCAATACGTATTAGGGGTTCAATAAACCCATTTATTATAAATTTTTTTTTTTCGCGCTCCGGTATGCCTATCAATTCAGGTGTCCTTGACAAAGTCCTTTTGATAAATCCAGCCAGTGCGTGAAATGAATGTTTAATGGATTGAGCGATTTGCTGACAATGGACAATAACTCCTAGGCACCCTTTGTCAAGATATATCACCAAAATGTTGAGATGCATAGTATGATTATGTTCCACATATGACACAACGGCAGTAGGAATAAATATTGATGACAAATTGTAAACAAAAAACTACTATGAACAAAGATTGATAAAAATGCAATAATATCTTAAATAGATTAAAATTTTTGTGCGTTTTTAATTTATATTTGTTTTTTTTATTATTTCCACCATTACCAAGTTCTCACACCTTAACTTTGAATCAGTTTTTGGCCGTGAATTTCATCTATCTAACTATCATCGAAGATTATGTTTACCAGTAACATAACAACCGAGGAGGAGTTAGAGCACTTGCTGCAGGCGCACAAATCAGGGGGAGCGAAAAACCAGAAGTATATTTTTTAGTTAGTGTGAAACTATGGGTGGGGAAGCGAATTTACTTTCTGCAGGGTAGTGAATATGTAGCTACACCACTGATTTTTGCCGCACATCCAGATTTACTCTTCCACTAATTTAGTGGAAAATATACCATAAAATTCTCGTATATGATCAGCATACTACCACATAACTTATTACTGCGATAGCGATATAGTTTTAGATTCCTCGAGTCAACTTCCCAACCCTCTCAATCGTCTTGATGCGTCATTTGCTGATGTTCGAACTTCCTCATCCTCTTACCTTACCCATTACTTTCTTCGCAGAACCTTTCTACTTTCCACTGAAGCCGCGGTCTACCAGCAGTACGTACTCCCTCAGGCTTAAAGCTGGTAAGCCTCTTCAAATGAACCGTACGATCACCAACTTTCACTAACACACGATTAATTTATGTTTGACTCATTTTTTCGAAGCAATATGGCTCAATATTCACATACGAGTTTGAATAAGAAATTTAACAAACATACTTAATATTATCAATTGTAACAGAACGCATTAACATCCTTTGAATTAGGTAATTAAAGTTTTTCCGTATATAAATAAAATACTGTCTATATTTTTTATCATAATTTATAAAAAAAAAAACATGACCTTGAAAAAAAAACTTATTATTCATATTTTGTCTCCCTTTACGTTTATTGTTCTTCTTCTCTATTAATCTTTATATTTCTGTGTTATGTGTGTGATATGCTATTTTTTTACCATGTTCTCTCCCAAAGTGGAGAATATGAGTGAATCTACACCGTATGAAGATATCCACTCCGAAAGAGGACTACGTGAATCTCCCCAATGTAAAGACATCTTGACAGATTATTTTTCACGAGAATTGTTTGTCAAATAATTTCTCAACCCAATGGGCATCCAGTTATGCGTTTTTAGATTTTTTAAATCCGACAGATGGGGAATCGAACCCGCATTCCCCGGATTACTAGGCGCACACGTTACCAACTACGTTACCGGGGAGACATAATAAAACCCGAAGTAACAAAATCGTACACTAATAAAAGCCAATTTTATGCGTTCCGTTATTTGTTTTTATTTTTGCGGTGATATCGAATTAGTGCAGTGTATACTAATAAAAATCACGAGTTTCAAAAAATGGCTTATAATATAATTGATTTTATGCTGTCAACATATGCATATAATGTTATAATCATAACTACTACAGATCAAATCTCTTTGTAACGAATACCGAAGTAACGAAATTCCCAGTATAACGTATATTTTTTGCTGTCACGAATAAACATTTATACAACATTTAATAATACTTTTCTTATATTCAGTATAACGAAACAAAATTGATGACCCTACGAGTCTTATTACAACGGGACTCGACATGTTTAATATAAATTATTTCTTCATTTTAGCGAGAGTAGCGACCACAGAGAAGTTCTTCGTGTTTATATAATTATAATTTCAATAAAATACATCAATTGCATTGCTTTTTTTTATGTATTGATTAGGTGTGTACTAATATAAATTTTCCATCGACTGAATTTAAAACTTACCTCATCACTATAAAATTATTAGATAAATCGTGATACAGTACGATGTGCAGCTCCTTAACAAAGGGACGACTTATATTGTTACATACATCGGTGCTCTTATTGTGATTATAATTATTACGCTCTTTATTATGTGAACTTTGTTGCCTCATATTATGACTTATATTTATATATACGTGAATGCATTTAATTTCCATTCCTTTTTAGGCTGTTCAACTTTGCCAAGACTCCGTATACCGTATAAAAATATCTCCGTACAAAAATGACACATCCATTTGTATTTATTTATATTTTTTTAATACCATGTTCACTACGAAAGTGGAGAATATGGATACATACAGTGTTAAGAGATCCACTCCGAAAGTGCAGTAGATGGATTTTCACTATTTGAAGACGGCTTGACAAAGATTTTTCACGAAATTTATTTGTCAGACAATTTCTCAACCCGATGGACATCCAGTGCCGCATTTTTTAATCGAGCCAGCACTCCCCGGATTACTGGCCTCTACGTTACCGAGGAGTATAATACAAATGTATTAAAAGAATAAAGACCTTTATACTTCAATAATTCATATACTTAATACTATTCAGTGATGGTGTTTAATAAAAAAAAATTATAACAGTAAATTTGAACTTCATAAACTTTCATATACATTATATTAACGACCAATGCTTCTCCTTTTTAGATTCTTTTGACTGTAAGTACTCGAGCAATATGTCAGCTAATAATTTCTTTTCTTTTTCACATTAAATTACAGTATGCATATCATTTACAATAATAGATATATCTGTACAAAGGGACATCTGAAATCTGCGTCAAAAACAAACTAAACTTTTTTTTTTTATATACGTCTTAAAATCCTGTGTTATTATTTTGTGTCATTTTGACTGTATGAATATTTTAAACATACAATGTTTTTTAACATTTAAATAATAAAATTGCATTTAAATGTTTTCAATTTAATTAGTTTCCACTCACCGCTACATGCATTGGTGACGTGTTCATAAATTGTATACACTCATATCCGCTTAGAACGTTTTCAGTAAAGAGCAAATTCAATAAAATATAATTTCAGTAAGTTAATCTAAAATATGTTTTATAGAATCAAAAGTCAAATATCATATTGTTTTCCTTATTTATGCATATGTTATACACGGCTAGTGTATTTAATTGTGAAATATGGACCAGGACAAAATATGGTGTTATGAATACATGGTATTCAATTTCAAGATCAGGACATTTCGTCGTTAGGTTGATTTATCGATTAGACCAACTCTCAAATGTTCAAGAGATGAAAATTAATGTTTGTTATTTTTTTTATTTTTAGCTCTCACACTTACTAAAAATTTACTTGCGTCCCCCGTGATTTGTGCACCTGGAGCAGACTGCTCCAACCACTCCTCTGTAACTATTTTGACAATTTAATTCGAATCTGTGACCTACACTGCAAACTATATTATAAGTTTGCTATTTTGTTTTCAGATTTATCAAAAGTATGTCGCTCGTATGCAGCTCTACAAATAAATCATTAAAATGTATTTTTTTATATCAAAATAATCGCAAAAACAAATAGCAAAACAATCGGTTCTTACTCTCTTGTAAAATTTTCAAAAATGGACTTTTGGAAATTTGTACTTTAAGCCAGCGGTTTCTAACCTTTTTGCCAATACGCCTCCCCAAAAAAATTCCCGTACCTTCACACCTTTTATTTTATAATTGATATAATAATATAGACACGATCTTTTTCAACTTTTTCACATTTTTCAAATTATATCGCCTCCCAGGTTGGAAGCCGCTGCTTTAGCCATCGATATAATTAAATGTGTATGTATTATGTTTAGTATTCAATGCACACTGTTCAAGCTTACTAGATTAAAAATAAGCACTAATTATCCTACGGTTTCTTCATTGAAAGTTTATTATTATTTTTTTAATAAAACGATCATTTCTTTGGATATGCCTGTAGATTCAACATTTATATTCATATTTTATTGAACAAAATATAAATTGGAATGAAAAACGTATTGTGATTTTATTTATTTAAACTATCTATTTAAATTTTACACACCACTGCGTGAGTAACCAACTCATTAGCAATCATATTTAAAAATGGAACACTTGGATATTTTTATCAAATATGGCGGCATAATGTTAGCGTTTTACGATTTTTTTTCTCAATATAATATAATGTTAAATTTTCACATTGAGCCATCGATGTGGTATAATTTAATTTGTAAGCTGATCATATTCAAAATCTTTTGGTGCCACCACTGCTGCATTTACAAAAATATATACATGTATCATACATACAATTATCTATAGATAGATATACGAGTCACCGACAGTTCGCTAAAATTTAAAATAAAATACCGAATATCAACATGATGACTGATTAATTTTATTTTTAAATTGTATATTGCTATCGGTGACTACATTTTGATGGACACCATTTCACTTGTTATTTCAGTAAACTACGACAGCGTGGAATCAACATTGAGTCTATCCAGGGCTCAGATTTGTAAAAGATTACCTAATCCGGTGTATTATTATATTATTAATCCGTCAAATTAAAATTATATGCAAAATAGGCAAGAAATTTTGAAATAAACATTTGATAAGTATAGTTAAGCAGAAGACTTCCAAGTTACAAATTTATTGCGTATGATGCTTCGAAAAATCAATATTTTAATACAGAGAAGTAACTAGCAGTTAAAGCGCCTATGGCCAGTCAACAAAATTGCACCTTTTATATTGGATCTATATATAATAGTATTCAAATCCATTAAAATGCTCAACTGGCAAGACTACTCCTTATGGGAACAAACAGGAGTTCTATCAACTAAATAATGATATGGTATCAATAACACTCTTTGCATGCTCAAAGATCGATAAACTTATTCTGGATAAAAAAGGAACTTAAATATATATTTTAATTTGATGAAAAAAAACTTATTAAATCATTTTGGCGCCATTCTGGAACAAGGCGCCTATGTCCGTGGGCATATTGGTCATAGTCTATTTACGCCTCTTCTTTATGGCAAAGACACCAAATCAGAAATATACACACAGAAGAAGTAATTTCTGTTTTTTTTCAACCGACATACAAAATAATAATATGAATCTACAAAACGCCTATGTGATTCGAACGTTTTCGGCTTTTGAAGTTTAAATATAAGGTTACTTAATTACAAATAAACTTTTGACCATTACTATTCTAAATTCTAAATTAAAAACCATACTGTCACTTTCAAATATTTTTTACATTAATTTACGTATTTGTTGTTGTTTTGCTTTGTACCGATATGTTATTTTATTTATGAACAAAATACAACTGATCCCAAGGTTTCATGGACAAAGACTAATATAATATTAATAAAAATCCAAGAACAAAAAGACCAACATTTTAATTAGCAGAAGACGTCCACCCACAAAATATTCAATAAGTTTTAGAGTAGTATGTTTTTCAATAATCTAGTAATCAGGAAAGATGTAGTATGTGCCATTTAAGTATTTAAATTCATATTACAATCTTAATATCGTTTTACTCAGTTCGATAAATTGTGGCTTGGTCGTTTTTTGTTTAACTGCATCTAATTTATACTGTCCGCCGATTGTGTTTGATTTTGAACTCAAAACTATTTGAAAATTCTATACTTCCACATATAATAATGTTTTATTTTATATGCTGAGAATATTACAAATTAATAATTGAGATTATTAACAACGCACAATAAAAAACGAGAGAATAAATTCATAACATAAAAAATAATAATAAGTGAAGTTTTTATTTTATTTTTTATACCATATCCGCTACAAAAGTGAAGCATATAAATCTATGCAAAGACATGCCTCGATAGATTAGTTTCCACGATAATTGGTTGGCCCAATGGGCATCTAGTCCTGCATTATCAAATTTTGAAAAATCCAGCAGATGTGGGAATCGAACCCGCAATCCCCAGATGCGAGATGCGCACGCTATTGGAAAGATTTAAAAACAATAAATAATAAATGTAATGAGAGAATTTGAAAAAGAAAAAAATATAGAGAGCCTACCGGGTGAGTTAGGGGGCTACAATTCAAGTTTGCATGCACAATCATTTCTGTGTGACCGTCATTTTTTTTCCTGAAAACGGAACATTACTAATTTTAGGTAATCCTACGTGTATTTGATATAAACTATAAGACCGGCCATCTACTGACATAAAATGAAATAACAAATAAACCATTCAATGATATGTTACGCTTAAATTTTTATAATTGCTTAATATTAACATTCTAGATTGAACCAACAAAATGCACTGTGGATTTTGAAAGTCAATAGTTTATATTACAAAACGGAATTAAAATAGGGATACGTACAATTTCATTATTAAAAAATGTTGGCAGTAAATTATTAAGCGATATAAAAATAATATTAAATATATTCAATCGATAATTAGTAATTCTAACTAATGTTAGGGGACTCAAGTCTGAAATGAATTCAAAGTCTTTTTTTAATTACTTTATCACTCTCCTTGCGAGACTCGTAAAACGGAAACAATGAAATAACAGTGCTATAATATCGTAATTTTTTAAACATATGATCACCCTTCTTTTATTATTATGTATGCACACTTGCGCAAGTTTGCATGAACGTGTGTTATATTCAATTTCTAAATATGTTTTTGTAGCTATGCATGGTGTGTCGCAATCATAATAAATTAACTATGGCCGACTGGAAGTTTTGCCGAGCCTCGAGAAATAAATTAGTTTTATTATTAGCAATACCTTAATTTACGAAAAGATACTGGAAGCCGGTAATGGTAAATCCAATAGTCCAGGAAACAATCTATATAGATAAGAATATTTCCCATAGAAATGAAGATTAATATTTTTAATCATCACTTCAGGTCCCAGACCGACGCGTCAACGTCGAAAACCCGACGTCTGGATCAACCCAGCATAAATCTGCTCCTTTGTAAACTGAAGAGAAACAACCCCTAGCGGTGGAATTGTCAGTCTTACAGTTTAAATAGTATTTTAAACTTTTACATTATGAATAATACGATAACTCGAATTTTCCTGTACGCCTTTTTTGAACGAGACGTCACTGAATACTAACTAATCAGCCACAAAAATCAATGTTTCAATGATAAATAATAATGCATTATTTTTTAGATATACAATCATATTTGTAAAGTATACCGTATCTGTTGATTCCAGTAATTCATAAACAAAATTAATTCTTCACAATGACCGGTGGTTTTATAAATGATGATTTCCCGTCATTGAAAATTGACCTCTAATTCTGAATATTAACTAGGCTGTACCCTAAGTTACGCTATAAGAGAAGTTTGAATCTGAATTCACTATTTTATTCATCTAAGTCATTGAAAGAAAGTGTGTTAGATGTGTGGGCAAATATCTTTACCACCAAAATAATGAATCCTTGACAAACTTCGTCACACATCATCTCTTGTTGCACCAACGTCTATTGGCTAGACTAAACCATTGATTTCATCAGCTAATTATTTTAAATACGCCAGAGGATTTTTTACTGTTGTCAGTAGGCGACTTAAACTTTTGATCCCTAATAAATCAAGACAAATTGTATAACCCATAATTTGTAAAAAATATTATTCTCTACTCAAGGATAATGTTATGGTTGTTTTTTGTTTATCAGACTAGAAGACTCATATTTACGTTACTAGATTAAGAAAAAAATCATTTTAAATAATAATCTAGACACAGAACGCTTGAAGCAAATCCTGAAACTTACTTAAATGTGCGCCACAAAATAATGTGACAAAAATCGGCGACTAATAAATATCGTGGTCCATTTTTATCCTCAAAAGTCTTCGCAATATTATTATTACATGGGCTTTACCTTTTTCTACCCATGGCAACCCAATGACGTTTTGTTCCATTTTCATTACAAAACCTCAAACACGCGTAAGGGATTGGGGCGGAAGAAACAATTCATTGTGGGTTAATAATATTAATGAATTATTTTCCGATAGTGATGTCTCGTGGGCTCTGAGACGCAAGAATGGTATTTATTGCTTACATACAGGGCCGTATGGTAGATTTTCTCATTATGATTCAAGTCTTCAAAATGCCACCCATCTTGCGCGCGAAATAATGTCCATCTAGTTTCTTATTTTTTTAGGTTTTCTAAATAAATTCTTCATTTTTGCAAATTCGCATTTTCGATGACGGCGTCTCCACGTGGTTCGTACGTTAGGACCATTTACATTTATTTCGCTACTTTTGCCGCCCCTTACATGATGCCGCCTGAGGCGCCTTTGCCTCGTAACACGTCACGGTTCTACTTATGTACGGTAAGTAAAGACAATTATGTAGATGACATAATTATCTTTAGTATATACATCTCAACTATTTGCTTTGTATTTACAATGTACATTGATATTAATGGTTTTAACTATGTTTGTAATAAATAAATTTATTGTGAACATCAGATAAAATCGATTAAGTGCCGATAAGGTAAATTATTGGTGAAGAGAATTATTTTGTCGTAAATAGAGGACAATCCTCCGCGATGTGAAGATATTATATGTAATAAAATCGAAGGCTTAATCTGCAAACCAGTAAACTTTACCCATGGTCGATAAATCGATGTTGATTTCATTTAATTTGGCTCTAATTTTTCTATTGCATACGCACAAAAAATTAAAATAAAAATTATCCGCACACCGCAGCCAACTCCATGCAGCAACATAAACAAACTGAATCTTTCAGTTGACTAAATAATTAAAATAATCGAACGATATAATTATGTATGTAAGATGCCGCGACAGAGGGCACCATTTCTCTCGCTCTATCTGTTTATATATTTTAACTTTCTAACCCTTTTCTAAATATGTAAAATAATTATCTTATATTTTTATCATGCTTGTTTTAACTATGCAAATATTATTTCACGTAAAGAATATTTGCGAATTAATTTCATATTTCATAAAAAGGGCGCCCGTCATATTCAGGCACCCTTATTCGGTGCAAAATATGGACATTGGCACGGAGCAGCCCTGAGTAGTACATATTTGTATTTACCCAATATTCTCGAATCAGCGGACTTAATTTCTTTAACTACGTTGAAACATATTTGAAATGAAATTAACTTTGGTTGAGTAAACTGATCATAAATTATTACTGTCGCCATTTGAAAATAATATGTTTTTAAGGTTAGTTGGAGTTTAAATAAATCCGATAAGCAAAACAAGTGTCGTTTTTAAATATAATTGCGTATTGTTTTTTTGCCTAGTAAAGAGGTTCTTCATTTACGGATTGTCAAAAATATTGAATCTCGTTCGGCGAATATATTTTCATACGGTATAAGCGTTTGTATTATTATGCACTGTTTTCAATCTTGGCTATGTGACACATTGCGGGGCCGGTGTATTTTTGTTATTGAACATGTACACAGTTGAATGTAGAATTGGAAACAACGTAAAACTGAGTTCTGTCGAGCGTTTGTTTTATTCCCAGACCGTTTCACCGACGCACGTTCAAGGCCCTACCAGCAAGCATTCGACTTACGTCATTATACGCCATACCACGGCGCATGCGCTCAATCAGCGACTCTAAAGCCGAACAGACCGACTGCTCAACAGTGGGTTTGGAACCAAATTTAGACCGTGGGCCGTTATTTCTCATAAAACTCAAATGCAACATTATTAGACAACTAGATCCAGACAATATTTAAATTGCAATGTTTCTTTTTTATATTTGAGTGATATTACTTTTGTTTCGCGTATCTTTGTACTGGATACCCATTGGGTTAAGAAATCGTCTGACAACCAACTCTCTTTAAAAAAATCTGTCAAAAACGTCTTCACTTTACTGAGATTCCGAACTCCGGAGCTTTCCCTTTATATTTCAATTTCTCTCATTACATTTATTATGTGTTATACATAAGTCTCTTTAATAGCGTGGGCGTCTCCTATCTGCGGAATCATGGTTCGATTCCTACATCTGCTGAATTTTAAAAAATCTAAAAATCCAGGACTAAGTGCCCATTGGATTTAGCAAATGTCTGACAACCAACTATCGTGAAAAATAATCTCTCAAAACATCTCGTTACATTACGGTGATCTATATACTCCACCTCCGGAGCTAACATCGCCATGCTGAGTAGATCCATATGCTTTACTTTCGGAGCGGATTTAGTAAAATATCTCAACATTATCATTCGGAGAAAATAAATGAACCTACCATATTAGAAACTGGGAAATATTTTATTCGTTTTAATCCTTAAATTTAAATTATTTACGAGGGCTGTCCACTTAATTTCCTATATGGGTGGTTAAAATATAAATAAGAACATTATGTAAAACGATAGATAGATGGATCTATTTAGAAAAAATCGCGTTGAATCTGACCCAAAAAAATTCAAAGCTCAGCTTTTTAATTCACCATGCTGCAGCACAGACAAACGATGGTTGGCCACAAATTAGTAATCATTTTAAATATAAAATTAATGGAATAGACCTAATTACTGGTATATTTTCATTTGGTGGCAGTAACATTTTTTATAATTTTCTTCGAGTGTTGATGCAACTGTCTTCAAATAAAAAAAAACTTCAACATAACATTAACTTAACAAAAGTTATAAAATTTTCTAGCAGTTACCTGACTACTATTTTTACAATTTTATCATGTTGATTAACTATGTATATTACTAGGCCTAAAATATAGTGTAACTAAATGATACAGAGCTACCTACGTCTCGTTTGTAATCTGGATATTTTATAAAATCAAATGTACCTAATATACGGGTCAGCTTATTGTTTACTTAGAGATGTGACCTAGGTCTAAAATTTCCGTAAGCAACATTGAATATCGAAGTTTATTTACATTACGCAAACAGCATTCATGCTGTTCGTAAATCCCGATTTCTACAGTATTTGAACGAATCGACATTGTAAGTAACCAAAACATCCGGGTAATTCTATATTGTATTAAACTGGAATATATCAATCATTTAATTTTTAAAAGTATTTCTTATGTACCATGTTTGCTCCAAAAGTGGAGCATGTGGATTAACACAATGTGAAGATATCCACTCCGAAAGTCAAATATACGGATCTTCGCTATGTGAAATCATGTCTTGACAGATTATTAATTGTTTGTTAGACAATTGCTTAAGCCAATGAGCATATTATTTATTGGGCATAATTATTAATATTTATATATTGGATTAATAATCTAGAGTAAATTATATCCGGTTCTCTACCACCTATCGATTGTTGCATGTCAGGACACTAATTTCTTTTCTTTAGGTTCATTGCTTGATAACAACTGTTCAAAACACACAACCATGGATGTAGTATTCGGCGAGTATTCACACACAGAGCGAATGCACATGTACCAAGTACACAATACAGCTCGCACACAACGATGGCAGCCGACTATCGCAGCAGGCGATACAAACTCAAACAGGCAGGCGGGGCGACGCGAACACTTTGTTCCCTCGCTGGCTCAGTCGTTCTCGGCATTCTCGCTCGCTGCCGACGTTGCCGCGTCAGGGCACGTTCAGAGTATTAAAACGTCTATTTATTCTGTTTTGAGTGTACTTTGGTAAATTTCAACCATTCGTCAAGAATACGAAATATGGATTTCACAAACAAATCTCCCTTACTGATTTTTTGGCTATCCGTTTACTATGTTGGAAACAGTTAAGAAACTCTTCTATTATTTTTCAAAAAAACGTTCGAAATATTTTTTTATAAAGTAAACATTATTTCGGTGTGTGACGTCTCGAGAACATAACCTCTTTATTGTTGCGCGGCTATAAGAATACAGATAAATAAAATATTCAATGAAAGTGAACTAAATAGACACATATTTCGCTACATTTTTTGCGGATTTGAATAATTTAAAAGTGACAGTACGGTATTGTGTTCGTTTATTAAAAGCGTGATATTTAAAATATCATCGGGCAAATTGTGGACTTGTGCTTTTTGCAACGTTATAACAATTCAATCCTTCAATTTTAGATTAATATACACTATTGTGCATGTAGTCATATATATTTAAATAATATATATAAATATCAAAACTTTCAAACAATTATTTTTGCAGTTATTAAACTTGCGCCTTCAAGCAGAAGAGTGGCTACAATGTCGCGCCGGTCTGTCAGTTGTTGTCAGTTTTAATCAAGAGGTCCGAAATTCAAATCCTTGCGCCTCGTATTATTAATATAAATGTATCTGATTTAAAAAAAAAAAAACTTTATGAAATGCTTGAAACAACGTCAATATACCGATTATTTTAAGTGGCATTACAGACATTATCTACAATACCTATTACGAACTAATCGCGAAACAGAGTGAAAAAAAAAATGAAAATATGCCCGGCCCACATAGTTTGTAAGCAGACAGAGATGTCCTACGATCGGATGAATACGGTTTACACAAGAACGAAAGAGATGGATAGAGATATGCTTCATTCGATACGAGCGAATACGTTCGTACAGAGAATGGTTTTGCGACTGTAGGGAAAATAAACCGGTATGCCCGTCTACAAAATTTATCTCCAGCGAAATTCAACTTCGAGTTCTTCAGTTTCATCACTTTTATAATAATTGTGAGTATCATATATCCATTTCGTAATAGTTCACGTATGGTTATCGATTGATTATTTGTAGTAAATGTCAATTCTGAGATCATTCTCCCTCAATACAACTTTTATAACGGCTGGGGTACTTTGAAAGAGGACCTTGGAAAATTTCCTGTGAATTTCCCCCCAAAAATTCAAAACGAGTGCCCCAACGCACCATTATAAATGAAACACACGTTTTTATAACGATACAATACATATTTTAAATTATAAAACGTGTTAAATGTGCGAGTATCAAATAAATTATTTCTAAAATATAATAATATTTGTATCTTACTTCTATATACAATCATCGATAACGAGCGCAAATATGATAAAACATAATTTGCTTGTGTATTTAATGTCAGATAGTATATACAATAATTAAAATACTATATATTTCACCCACGTTTTTGTTCCAAGTCATAATTTTATGTTGCAACAGTCTTGTATTTCCGGTGAGCCTTGTATCTAAGTATACAAAATTTTATTATAATACATTATTTGTTTTATCATTCATTTTCCTTTGTTTCTTCTTGTAAAAGAATTCATTATATGACGCTGTTGTCATTAATAAACGTTTTTGTTTACATCTCAAAAGAATTTCATTTCCATTTCAATATTTATTACTTCGCAGTGCGCCACTGTCGTAAAAACCTCTTTGAAATCAGAGGCGTGCTAATGTTTCACGATTGAGTGAAATAAAGCTGACAGGCAAATAAAATCAATCGTTGTACTAAATGAATATTTTATAAAAGTAAGCATATTTTAATATTCACATTCTAAGCACTAAAATTTTTACTCTATACTGCTAGCAAGTATGATCCATACCTTATCAAAACCGCAAGTACCTTATCAGGTCTCTATTGATTTCCATGTGGATAAGTTCGAGCCACCGATTCTCAAACTATACATTTTACTTCCTTTTCAAATTCTATTTACCCATTCACCATATTGTGGTCGCAACGAAATAAATCGTTTGTAACACAAATTTAATTCCTTATTTAGCTAAATTATACTAAATAGGGGATTTAGTCACATTTCGCCTGATTAATTCTAAGACTAAGATTTCTTAATGTGAATCAATATATTTTAAAAATTACTACAGTTGTATTAATTTTTCCAAAACGATAAAAAAAAAACACAATTTTGCACGCGTCTGTTTCGCGGATTTCTTTGAAATTGGTGTAGCTACAAATTTTTCGAACTAAAGAAAAATACTTTTTGCTTAGATTTTTCATTTCACAATAAAACCTCTTTACCATTACAGTATTGAACTTTTTGTGACTTTTAATACTATTAATAATACGCCAATAAAAAATACTAATACATGACACTGATACATCGTTTTGATACTAAACAATCGATTTATTTTTGATTCCGTACACTTAGGTCCTGTTAACGTGGATTTTACGAAATATTGTAATGACGGTAATATGTTCAAGTTTGCGCGACAGGCGAGTAAAATTTTTCATTGCCTCGTATTCAAGTAGCTCGTAAATAGCTACATTATCTTATTACAGATAAAAAAAACACTTTACATTTAATGAAGCTCGCACTTCATTTATTAAAATTTTGTATTTTTATACTTTTATTTTTGGATCGTCCCCCAGTTTAAGAGCCATAAATTAATTATTGTCTGCCAACAAAATTGAAACCTTCCATAATATACTCCCATGTACAATAAATCATAGAAATATTATTAATGGTGAATAATTAAATAATTGCGGTTTTGTCTTCCCGCGTGCGCGCCTAGCAATCCGGAGAATGTGTGTTTGATTCCCCATCTGTTGGGTTTTAACAATCCTAAAATGCAGGATGGAGGCCCATTCGGTTGAGTAATTGTCTGACAAACAATTCTCCTGAAAATAATCTGTCAAGACGTCTTCACAGTGCGGAGATCCGTATACTCTTTCAGAGTAGATATATTCAACCTGTGTAGATCCATATGCTCCACGTTGGGAGTGAACATGCCATATAAAAATGAAATAATACAAGTATTCTCATTTTAAATTTCATTCCTGTCCTATATACTCTGAAGTTATAATTTGTAATGTTTTCAACACATAAAAATAAAAATTTAAAAAAAAGAAGTTTTTTCATGGTTTTGAAAAAAAAGTTTAATTTGACTTTATCCTACTGAAATTTTATATGGCTGATTAATATTAATATACACTAAAAAAATATTAGAATATACACGGCTGAAAGGATATATATTCTGATATAAAAGTGGATGTACAATGTTATAATTAATATTTTTTTCTTTCACAGAAAATATTCACTGATCATGGGGACCAATATGAGTGAAGATCACTCAGTGAATTGTAAACAGAGTATTTCTTCTGGACACAATGTCGACTCGGGTGATCTGAGCTGCTCTCAAACTACTGTCGATTCATCTTTGACACCGGAAAACCAGCCGCTTACTGATGTTCAAACTGGTGGAGATGCATCGGAGTGCAGTGACATAATCAGACAACTTCACTCATCAGAGAGTGAAGGCATTTCAAAAGACAATAGGTGTGACAATCTTGAAAACAGTGGATTAAGTGTACTCGCGTTTTGCAAAGATTTTATTGACACAGAAAAAAATTCTAGTAATAATGAAGTTAAAATAGACACCGCAATAAAATCAGATATAGAAGTCAATTTTGGTGTAAATAACAATTTAAATTGTGTTTCTATAGAAAAACATAATGTTGAAACAGATTTAATCGAAGATTTTGAAGATAACAAACCAGATGTGGCTTCAGCGGATAGTGAAGATTCGGCACTCGGAAGTTTACCTTGCGAGCCCGTTACTTTGGCAGAAGGCGAAGATGAGCCGCAGGATAGATCAGATGGTAGCGATTCCGGACTAGGATCCGAAATAGCCGAAGAACAAATAACTCCGCAGCCTTTTACAGCAGATGATCTGAAAGATACTGATGTCACGCTTACAGTTGATGGAAGTAATTTTGATAATTTTGAAATTTTAAATACGTCCGATTGTACCTTAGTCGCAGATAATAGTGATGAAAATTTGTCTAGAATACAATTCGGAAATGATGATAGGTTTCCTTGCACTGATGCCAACATACCTGATACGAGCCTGGCGTCAACTGTAGCCATAAGAAGTAATCTCAAGAGAAAGATAGATTCAGACATATTATGTGATGAACCAAAAATTAAAAAGAAGAAACGAATTAGTTTCGATTCTGTCACCGTATACTATTTCCCGAGGGCTCAAGGATTCACTTGTGTTCCATCGCAGGGGGGATCCACCTTAGGAATGGGAAACCGACACACGCACAGTCAGAAATTTTCTCTCGCAGAGCATAACACAGAACAAAGAAGACTCCATCGGCAAATACTGCAACAGTTAAGGTGTGAACGTCTCTCATTGCAAGGTTCGTCAATATCTTCCAGCGACTACACCGACTCAGAAGATGAGCCGAGTGAAGTGTCAGAGTCTGAGCTGGACTTGGACAGCTATTATTTTCTTCAGCCTGTGCCGACTAGACAAAGAAGATCACTTCTGAGAGCAGCTGGAGTAAGAAAAATTGAAGCTTTCGAAAAGGATGATTGCCGAGATATTCGATCGTCACGTGAGTTCTGCGGGTGCGGTTGCAAGGGTTACTGTGATCCAGAAACGTGCTCCTGCAGCCGTGCTTCTATCAAATGCCAAGTAGACCGATTAAATTTTCCATGCGGTTGTACGAGAGACGGCTGTGGAAATACAACAGGACGGATAGAATTCAATCCGCTCAGAGTACGAACTCATTTTATTCATACTCTCATGAGGTTAGGGCTGGAGAAAAAATCTGAAGAAAACATGTCTAAATGTCAAGCGGCATCTGAACAAATCCACTGGGCTGATCCTTCCGGAAGACTCACAATGACAAGTGGAAACTACAACCAAAATGAAGACGTCGCCTGTGGAAGTTCTAGTGGAGTTAATAAATACAGTGGAAATATACTCCGTGATGTCGGTTTATCTGCTCAACTTGAAGTCGAGTCATGCGTCAATGCGGGAACGTTCAGCAATGTTCATTACGATCCTGCCGCTGGTAATAAAGCAGCAACAAATCTGCTGTGCAGGGAAGATTCTTTGGACCTATATGCCTTTCGAGAAGACTGTTACAATGATGAAAATAGAAATGCATTAGGCTCAGACAGATTAACTGCCAGTACTGACCCTCAAACACAGCATATTGACAATTCATTTCCATCTAACATTGTCAAAGGCAAAGAAAATAATTATATTGACCCTGATCAAGCTTCTTATTCTGGCACTTCATCGTCAGTAAACAGATTTCCGTGTGACTTAAATTTTGCCTATCCTGCTCATCCAGAACCTGCCCATTATCCCAATCAGCATCAACAATTTGGCACACCGAGTTTTGAAGATTTTTCACAACCGAATCCTAGCAACACCTTTAATCACCATTACAACTCGATGTACATGCCACCCGAATATACCGCTAAACCAACAGTACAAGCACAGAGTGATAGCAATGTGAGTAATGCGGATTACACAAGCACCGTGGCAAACAATTATGAGACTTATAGGCCGACAGATAATTCTTGTTACGGAAGTCAAAACAAGGAGAGCAATCAATACACTAACTTGCATTCTGCACCGTATCCGCTGAGTAATAAATTAGAATCATTTTCTGAGTTGATGCAAAATCGTTATACTTACGCAACTTTTGAGGGTGGAGAAACTCTGACGCCCGCTCAACCGATTTTAAATAGTGAAGAACCAGAGGCGGTGGCTCCTGTGGAAGTCACTCCTCCCAGCAAAACAGCTGCACTACTTGAAAAATCCACTCCTGAGTGTACGCAGCCAGTAACTGTGGCCAGTGAAAACGATGAAAACTTTGGAGAGATAATAAAAAAAACTATGGTAGAAACTGTGTCGGCTTAGATATCCAATTCTTTTGAGTTTATTTTAGATATCTACTTTGAAATATATTATTAATGGTTATTATATTGAATTTGTATAATGTAAATAAAGTATGTTAATATTAATTTTGATTTGATTTTTTTTAATGCTGAACGAGATACGTTATAAAAACCTGCCTTATTGTGAAAATTACCACTGTGTTCTTATTTTCACTATTATTTTCAAGTTAATCAGCTGTTTTATTATTTTTAATACGTAATTGGATGAAGTTTTGCCAAAAGTTGCCAACTCCATCAATTTTAAATCGTCCACGACTTTGACAGTTTAAATTAAAATAGCAACACTTAAACTACCATCTATCAACTCTCAGCAAACTTTACAAAAACGTCATTCAATTATTGTTATTGGTAAAATAATCAACTTTGTCAATCAATAACAGGGTAGTATCAAAAATATTCCTCAATAAAAGATATCATTTTTTCATAATAAAATAGTTTATTTTTTCTGTATCTAATACTCACATGTATAACTTGAAGTAATTACAGAGAAGACTTTTCAGAATTGATACATTATATATGTATGAATGTAAAATATTCAATAGTATTACAGGATATTGCAACATTTTAAGACAGCACCTGAGCGATGCCAGGGAATAATCAACAGTAGATTAACTTGATGGTAATGCCAACACAGATATCCAAGAAGTAAAATTACATTTACCACTAATCACATCATCTGCCACATTCTGTCACTATTCATTATTAGTAATGATGGATGATGAGTTTTTATTTTGATAAATCTAAGGAAGTAATGAAATTTCCAATACAACATAATTTGTGTTTTGTCGTCCCGAACAAACATTCATACAAATTGTAATAATATTTTTCCCATATTCATTACAACGAAACAAAAGGCGTGGTCACACGTGTTTCATTATAACGGAATTTGTACCTGTAATATTATTTTTAGAAACTTCGGTATAAAATTCCTGAAATTGAGAAACCTAGAAGACTCATTAGAGGTTTGGAGGTTATTTAAAATGCAGAACTCAATTGATGTGGAATCAGACTCAGACTCATAAATATTTAAAATTCCTAAATAATTAGTTATTTAATAATATTCTGCCAATAATATCTACAAACGTTAAGTTAGTTGAATAAATTAGGAACATTATTTTGTTTTCGAAGTACAATTGAATTCTAAAATTTTATCAATAGACAATAAACTACTCAAGAAGTAAAAAATAATTACATGAAGTAAATGACAGCAAAAATGAATAGTCTTATAGCATTTAAATGCAACCATATAATTCACTATGCTTGTTAATTCTTACTGCCCTGTGGTGGATAGTGAAATGGTTAGATCGGTCGGTAAAGAATATCCACCTGAACATGTTGTCTCTTTTGTTTCTCTTTATTTTTCCATTTATTGCACCATTTTATGTTATTTGAGTTTTAATACATGATAAAATGATTTTTATAGCCAATTACAATAATTGATTCAGCAGATTTTGAGAATTCAAAACATATTTTATTACTGGACATTCGGGAGCCATCACCATAGCTAAAGGGGCAGTAAGGCAAGTATTAAAAGTGAGAAGCACTATAGATGTCATGCTTGTATGTGAAGATGTAGCAATTAATCGATGGGTTCAATTGCTATAAACCGCTTTAACAAACAAAAAATATTCCATATCATTATTATTACACAATTAAAGAAGATTTAATCAATACCTTTTATTACAAACTAATAAATCATCACATCGCCTAAAAGATCAATCACAGAGACATCACAAATAATATAATTTAGAAAACAAAGTTTAACAATAATAAAAAAATAACTACACGCTATTTAAGTCGAAAAATGTAAAAAATATATAATAAACATGCAGTGACTACAACTGGACTAAAGTTTCAAAGTACAATTCTAGGTAATTTTAAGTTGAATACAGTAGAACCTCGATATAACGGACTAATGCGGATGAAGAGGTGTCTGTCAAAGCTAAACATCTTATATAAAAGTATGTTTTCCCAATGCATTTTTTAAGTAAGAAAATAAATGGCATAATACAAAGCTAGTGAAGTTTCAAGAAAAATCAAAGTTTTGTTTGCATCTGAAGTCTTCTGTACTTTTATAATCAGCTCTCTAAAATTACAAAATATATATATACAAAAATGTAGTTAAATTTTGTTATTTGACAATTAGTCAATACATTTTATTAGGTCATCGAGATGCAACCTTATCACTGATAAACTTGTTTTTGGGCTTGTTCTTTCTTCTTCCTAGTTCTCTTCACTTCCATCAATATTTTCCAAAACCATGACTTTATCTGCTATTTCACTTTCAGCCATGATGTGATACCCAGGGTGAACTTTATTTACTTCTAGCCACTGCAAACCATTTTCTTTAGCTACTTCTCCAGCACTATTTTGCATTGTCCTACAGAAATCAAAAACTTCTAACTCTTCTAAATATATATCTGCATCTTGGTCATAAAAAATTCTCCCAACCATTTTCGAATGCTACAATATATTTGTATGTTATATCCAAAGTCTGTTATATCAAGTTTTACCATACTGTATTATTATTTCAGTATTAAGGTTCGAGGGTTCATATACAACATCAAGCAATGTGCCGTAGAAAGCTTAACACATTGTGTTGTATAAAATCGAAAATATTGTCAAGTTTTGTCTTTATTATGCTGAAGGAAGCATTTGAAAGTTTTTTTTTGCACAATTACAGAAATAGCGGTCAACTCAAAATAAAAACTGTATGTTGCTTATTTTGACTTTGGTAAATTATAAAAACACATGGTACGTGCTGATATTTTTAGATTGCCAATTTTTCCATGACTCTTGCTGAAATAATAACATTATCGAAACTAACATTGATATAGATGTTAGATTAAGAATAGCGAACAAAAAAACTATCTTAACTACTCATCAATTTTCAATTATTGTTACAATTTCCTGTCTTGACAGTGATATTTAACAACATGCTTAATTACAACAAATTTAGTTCATTTAATTGTATTTGTCAATGAAACCAATCATATCAAAGTCGCAAGAATCATTTCAAAATACTCATTTTATTTCACTACATTGACTTTTAAAATTATATTGTTGCTACTCATTATGAATATATAAAAAAACTCCTAAATTTTATTCAAATAAAGGATAGTAGAATAATAATTTATTGCCATTACTAAATAATTATCTGAAACCTTTATAAATATGATATACGAATCAAATTATGAAAGTAGTTTTGTAATTAATTTCTCTACGGAAGCCCCTTGTGCTACCCTAAACTTAAACATACCGCAATCTTTAACAAAAATTTATAATCAAGTTGAAAAACATGTAATGAAATAATTAAGTCAAAAAGAATATCAATTTTTTTCAACAATTTTTATAGCCTCTAATCGGAAAGTATGAATTAATCTGTATTCAATATTATTATATATAATTTACACATGAGTTTGGCATGTATTTTTGTAATAGTATATGATATAAAATAAAATATTGATGAAAGGTATTGAGCATGTTTTCTAATAGACTTATTCATTCATAAAATAACACTGACAATTACATCAAGTGTTAACTACGGAAACTATAACAATTATAATATAAAGATTATTTATTTTACAATACTAATACTTATCACTGAGAATTCTTATTACAAAATGTCATTTTACAAATTATTACAATGCATTTTTAAGCCAGCCCTGACTGGGCACTTTTGGAGCATATTGCATATCAACACTCAATATGAATAATCCTTATATTTTCGTTTCCACACTCAGTTTTATAGGTAGGTAAAAATTTTGGGGAAAGTACCTACTTCACTGTTTTTTCGTAAAGTAAAAACACGCAACTACATGATTACCAATAGCGTTTTGAATCTTTGAGACGCGCTCCTGTAAAATGCCGTGTTTACAAATACAGGTTTATACGTACAGAGTGTCAATATCAAAAACTGTTGAAATGTAAATGCAAACAAAAATTAATAATTTAGTATTGTCATCCACAACTGACTCTTGTTTTACCGTGATGGATGGTGGAAATATTCTCCAATTCATACAAAACATTCATTAAAAAATTCAAAATGTTGCTACAGATCACTACCGACAATAATGCAGTTTACTATACATTTTTCATGGGTTATTTATACAAATAGAAAAACCATTCATGGTTAAGTCAAAATTAAAGATAACAAATGAGGTATTTTAATACAAAATTATTGTAAAAAAGTGTGGAACACCTTTACTTTAATCACACATATTATAGCCATTCACGGAGGATTAAAAGAAAATAAATTTAAATCTACAGATTGCAACTCTGCTTAACGGTCACCAAACTATAATAAAAAATATGGATTACTTAGCACTTTTCGGCAAAGGTATCACAACAGTTATATACATAAAAAAATTCAATGAATTTCATAACTGACACGTAAAATAAAAAAAAAAAACAATAACAAAATAATTCGTCAAAATAAATCACTCATAAAGCTCCAAATGCATTAAAACGGGCATGGTTAAAAATAATATGGTCCATAAGCAATAAATCAAAAGCCAGCTGTACACACACAGGCTGCGATATTACCTTGTTGTTATTAATATTTTCAAACTCTGACTATTTATAACCAATAAAAATGTCTTAATATTATAAAATGACATTTTGCAGTACCTATAAAAATATAATAACAACTATAAAGAGTATAAAAACTCTGAACCGGGTATAAAAGTTTAGTGAAAGAAGATTTACTATCATATAAACTTATTGAATTATTTTACCACTCATAGATCACAGAAATAATAATAAAAATGATGCATTATGATTCATCTGTAGTATTCCATACTTTAACATGGTGATCCTCGCTTCCCGTTGCAATAAATGCGCACTGTGGACCAATTGCTATACTGTTAACAGCACCTGAATACAAAAAAAAATCATAATAATTACGTATAAACGATAAACTACTATGTAAAGTGTGCAAAGTTAACCTTTTCATTAGTATGGGTGTACATGTACATCCATGCGCCTTATCGCCTTATTTTCAAAGCCATTGTTTTATTGTTCAATAAAATGTTATTTTTTCTTCTAATATAAATACTAGATAGATCTATCAATGATATGTGGAAGTCATTACAATTAAATTATGGACTTTTAGGATAGAAAAACATTACGAAACAAATTAGTAAAACAATGAATAATTCCTTTTTGCTCATTCGATAATTATTATAATTTGTAAATAAATGAAAGAGTTTCAACATTGAACAGTCCTATTGGATCAAATTTGTTCACAAATGCTTCTTTGATTTTGTAATGGGAGCCGCCATATGCAGTACTTTTATATATATTCTTACCAATTTGGAATAACTTTTTTTCTTATTACGTTCATTGTTTGGAAATAAAAGAATGTTGTTTAGAACTCTGGATATTCATTTTGATTGATTTTATAATATTAGTTGAATTGATAGCAGTAAGAGATTTTCATGCTTAAAAAGTGTGTGAATAAAAAATTAACGCACATATAAAAGGATTAATATAAAGGTTATTTGCTGTTAAATATTACCACTAAGAAATGAAAGAAGAATTCTAATAGTTATTCTTCTAAGCAAAAGGGCCAAATTAATTTCAATTTCATACATTCTCAATTTATATATCCATCCTGAGATAGATTTGGTCACATTTAATAAAATGACTTTTCATTGACAAAAATAATTATGACTGTTTATTTACCTTGATGAACTTTGACATCTAAAAGTTGTACAACATTCTGCAAATTCCATATGAACAGACTTCCTTTGACACCGCCAAGGCAGAGTAGGTCCTTCCCGTCCCAGGTCATGCAAGACAAACCCTCCGGTAATTGTTTACTGAATACCTGACAGATTTTTTTTTTTAAATTATATGAGTATACAGACACAAAAATTATTGACGCAACTGCAGAAAATCACCATGGTCTACACCTTTTGGTGTGGAAACTACTGCATAAAGAAATGTGATTCTTAACTGCTACATGTAATGGTTCTTTTAAGTAAACAAATAAATCAAACCTGTGAGTTGACAGTTATATCTGTGACTCTAAGCTCTCCATCAATGCTACAGGTGACAAATCTTTTATCATCCGATATAAAACAAGCAGCTGATACTGAGTCAGCATGCTGTGGCAAGCGACTGCGCATTGCTCTTGTTGACGTATTCCATAACAAGACATCTCCGTCATCAGTTCCTGTGATAAGGACGCTGCAATCCCTGAAATTTGAGATAGCTTTAAATATATATTGCAACAATTTTTTTTTGCCTTATGTTTAACTATGCTATTCTATATTCTATTCTAGATAACAACTTGTATATTTTCATTTCAAAATAAATACTTCATTAACCATCTGGCTTCAACTTCAATAGCTCACCTGTTAAGAGCCAAACATGTAATCTTGGCATCATGATCGAGTTCTGCTTTCAATCCTTGAAGTGGTCGGAATGTTCCTTTACCGAAGCCACTGAGAGAACTCCATACTCGGACGGCACAATCCCATCCTCCAGAGACTAGCATGCTTTCTTTAAAGATAGAAAGGAGGAATTACAAATCAATATTTGTGATTAATTTCACATATTTCCAAAATTGAGGAGTATAGTGCACAAATATGACTTTAACAGTTGACTACTCATGTTGTACTACTTAGTATTGGCCCATCAAGAAAGTGGTAGTCCTTTATGATACTGACATTTAGAATACGATGAATGACATCCGGATGGGAAATCGCAATACCAATACAGGTATCCAATAACTGATATAGTAATAATTTTAATATTCAACAAATATCTAAACTTTTTATGCCTTGAATTCTGTATCTTTAACTATGCCAGTATCATTTGGTGTAACCAAATCCGCTGTTAAATTGAAGCATATGTCTAAGCATGTTTTTTTACGAGTGTTGTTTGCAAGCTAATTGTTCATTTCAATGGGCATTCAGTCATGCATCTTTGAATTTAAAAAAATCTAGGAACTATGAGAATGAATTCGCAAACTCCGACTCCGAAGTGCAGACGCCAACCTCTTAGCTGTAAGGTAGACAGTTTTAATTCAGTAGATATTGAAGTGTATCAAAAATATCTGAGAATACTGAGTCATACTTTCGTTTGTTCTCAGGTGAAAATAGCACAAAATAGTATTTTGACAAAGTTCTCTTTATTTTTATATATTATTCTGCGTAGGAAATTTAAACAAAGTAAAAGTCTAATTTATTAAAAACCCGTATTTCAAATATTATCTTATAAGCATAGCAAAGAAAATATGCATAGGAAGGAAGCTTTTTGAAAAATGCTTACAACATTTACATATAGAATAAAATCAAACCTGTGTGAATTACCTTTGGCAGACCACACCAGGCAGCTGACCGAATCATCGTGAGCTCTGAAACTATCTACCACACGGCCATATTCCAGATCGTACATGACACTAATAATAAAACATCATTTTAATTTCAATTTATATTGACATTTCTTGAATTTAATTGGTTTTGTGGGCCACAGTAGATGAATAAATATTTCAAAATGGAACATTGAAAAAATTACTAAATGTATGATACAGATTAATCTCTTTCAAGTGTTCTATATTGACGGCTTAAAGTGTAAAGTTGCTAACTTCACTTTTAGCTGAAAATAACATAATAATGCCATCTTTCTGCATGATGCGATATGAATGTCTCGTATTAATTTGACAACTCAAAGTTATTTAAATATCACAAGAAAATTTTACAACCCAATTGGGCTTTGAGACCTGCACTGCAAAATAAATAACTCCGCTATTTCGTATTCAGATCTGTCAAAATATGTCGCTCGTAAGCAGAGCTACAAATATCGTTTAAAAGTGTTTTTTATCCCAAAATAATGGGAAAAATAAATAGCAAAATAATCCGATTTTAAACACTCTTGTAAAACTGTCATAAACGGATCTGGCAAATTTACACTTTAGGCCATTGATATGTATAATATCTAAAAACAAATGTTAAAGAACACAAAGTTTTTATAGAATCCTCAGCAAATTCTGCATCAGTTATAATTAACAATAAGTCCTGAATCCTAATACATGGCTTCACTTTTACTAATTATAACTATATCTGCAGGTAATTTCAATTATTTTTGATAAACTTACATGTTGTTATCCCAAGAACCGACAATGACAGTATTATCATCCATCTGAACACAGGAACTTAAAGGCATTGTTCCGACACTAACGCTGCGAGTTTGTTTTTTACTTTCCAAGCTATACACTTTCAAAAGACTATCTTTACCGACAGAAATAACTCGTTGAGCATCTTCAGAGATCAACACACAGCTGACACCATCTTTGTGAGAGTGAAACGACAAATATTCTTGAAGTTTTTTAATATCACCGCGGGGCTTTTTCTCACATTCTGGTGATTTTTGTTCCACCTGATGGGTATTTTTGCTTAATGGTCGGTGCATTGTGCTTAGAATTCTTTTAACATGGGGGCTTTTGAATATTTGTTTTGGTATTTGACCAAACTCCATGATTTGCACTTCGAGTGCATGTCTTTCGTTCATATCTGCTATATCATCTAAGTTTATTGATCCTTCGTAACAAAGATGAAAGAATACTGAAACAATAATGTTAATTGTAAGAAAAATTGAAATAATATATGTTCTTAGGACTGTAAAAATTAAAGAATTAAAAAATCATGAAGTCAAAAAAACTTTTTTCATTACTTTGAATACTTATTCAACTCACATTCCACATTCAAATACATATTTTAAGCATCCATACTTTTTGTGTTACTCACTACTAATCTATTCACATAGGCTTATAAACCGACATATGATGATAAAGACGATTGAAAGTGTTGGCTAAGTTACAAAAGATAACATACTATTATCGGCTTTTTTTGCTTGTTCCCCATTTTGTTTGTATCCAAAAATAAGATCAATCCAGCCATGCAAATTCTGCGACACATAATCAGACTCCAACGCCCGACGCATCGTTTCAACAAAATGTTTCGGTGATTGTGCCCACGGCGGTAATTGTACATCTTCAACTTTAGTACCATTATGTCTGTATCCAAATTGTATTCCAAACTTATTGACTAGAAAGTCGCCATTATTTTCAACATCGTAAAATTCTGGAATGAGTTCCTAAAAATGTGTAAATGAAGCTGCAATATTATGAATTTTACAAAACAATAATTAAATAATATATAGTTCTGCAGATTGCAGTTGGCCAATATTCATTTTAGTTATCAACTCATTTACAAGACTACAATTATGAACTCATTAATATATTTTGTTTTAGGGTTCAAATATATCTGCCCATGTTTTAAATGTGTGCAATTATCTTTATTCTAAGATGTATAAAAAATCTTGTTTAGGTGAGGGTGGGTTTTGTTTAAGGAGTGGAAAATATTAAATCGACTTCTATTTCACTAAATTTATATTTACCTATATAATGGACTGAATAGTGAAAGGGTTATTATACTATTATTCATTAACAGATGTTCTTTCACAGTCATAGTGTAGTGACAAATCTTGCCCGTAAATATTTAACACTTAGTCAGCACAAAATCATTCATCATGCGCTACTACAAATCAAATATTATTACCCCTCTACAGAGTCTAATGTCATGCAGCATAGCTTAAATATTATCTGTATACTGTTTTTTTCAATTAGTCTTTTCATGATAAGTTAGTAAATATAATACATACCTTAAAATCGGACATATTGCTAAGGCAGTTACGATAAACATCTGACAATGCATTGAACATTCGATCTGGATGGTCGAATCTACCATTTTGCAGACAAAGCATATAATGTGGGCATTTTCGAACCTGAAAAATAATATTTCAAATCATCTTATAGAACCAGAATGCCTTCATAATAATCAATCTAGAGCATGCATTAAACATAAAGTTGTGGGATCCTAATGTGACTTAGATAGTCTCTCGGAGAGTTATGAGATGCGCATGCATTCCCTTTTGCAAAATATTCATAATTAAACTGGCTCCAAATGATGTGATGACATATAATACACCAATCAACTCACTTCCACGATATTGCCCACTTTAAAAACTCCCACAATTTGTACAAATAAACTCATGTAAACTCCTTAAGTATTTAAGATTTCATTAATAATAAATACACAGTCTACCATGACTTAACATCCTAGTGATACATAAGAGTCCATGTTTGAATCTAGTTACCAGAATGAAATACATAATATATACAATATGCATATTGGAATTCGAGATTATGTGCTTATTTTTTTTCCTTTAAGGCGTCAACAAATTATCTATAGATGTACTATGTTGTTAACATGCTTTTTATATTGATGTAAAGTAATATTGTATATTCATATTATATAGCTAACAGTGTTTCAGTTGCATATGTATATGAATACTTCTGAATCAGGAGTCACAATTTCAAATCTTAAGGCTAACCCATGTTATTAATGTTTTTACGGGTGAAAAAGAAAAAGACTCAAAAACTCTACAAAAAATAATCAATATAATCAATTAAAAATAATCATACAGTGCTTGCTATGCATCACTTTGGGAGGAGCATGATAATGTACTTACTTTACTTAATATTAGATCTGAATATGTGAAAAATAAAAAAATGCTTACCAAATAAAATAACACAAGACCCGGTGCAGAGTAATGTGAGCCATACAAGAATTTTGGTGGTGCCATCTCGTCATATCTGTCTTTAAGTCTTCCTAACCTTTCTGAATCAAGAGCACCAATTGGTTTTCTAAGATCTCGGTAAGTGTTATAGTCATCTAAATCAATTTTGGGCGCTGTGTAATCGTTTATCACCCAAGGGAAGACGGGGTATTGAGTCAAATCGTTCTTTGTCCTATCAGCTAAGCTGCAATAAATTATTATTATCATCACAAACTCGTAGATAAGATTGACAAGTTTTTATTTTGGTTCTTCGATCAACTTTTACAATAAATAATATAATATGATTCTATGAACCCTAATTCTTACTGCCCCACTGGTGAATGGTAATTGACCAGTACTTACATTTTAAGCTCTGCTTCTCATAGAAAAAATGTTGTATTAAGTGATTCAAAATCAATTAGATACATTCTATTTCAGGTTTTTCAGACAAATGTTGTTTCCATTGTGATTATTTTGTTTTGAATAACTAATGACATATTTATCAATTTTATAGATAACTAACTCTTAAAATGTCAGAATATGAAATTTCATAACATCACGGTATAATTAAATCAAATATAAATTCATTTACTTATGATCAACCTAACAATATAAACATAATACAACTTACCAATTGAGATATAATAAATAATCATAGTTGGAGAGAACGCCATTCTGCCATTGCATGGTCATTTCATTCTGCTCCATATTATCAAGATTCAATTTAGGCAACTCCATCAGTTTCGAAAAGAGATCATCTCTCTCGCCTTGATTGCGCATAGCTAAGTAAATATGCGGTATTTCACAGCCGGTATCATTATAAATCTCTAAGCCCTGCAATATTTTGTCAATCGTCTTAAATTCAAACTTATTTATTAAATCAGTAATGTATTAAATATATTTCATGTAAAATTTTATGAGCATTTTGTTTTGTTGTACAGAATCAAGTAAGATACATTGAAAACGTTTCAATATTTTTGAGAATTACTTCAATCAATTGGATGTTGGAGAAGACAAAGTGATCGGACACAAGAAAAAGTAACTGGTGGGTTTTTTAAATCAATCTAAAGAAATTTTGAAAAACATAAGACTTTACATTTATAGCATTCAACAAATATGATGCTATTAGTTCATTCAGATAGTTTAAATGTATTACAGGGTAGATTAAAATGACAATAAGGTTTTTATGAAATATCCAAAAAACACCTCTGGCTAATTTAATCATGCATCTTATAAGTCCTAAAAAGTGAGTTGGCTTTTGATAACTTTTTCTTTAATAATAAATAACATCCGAGCACGTAATTTTTCCTCTATTTTCATTATGATAAAACTATCACCCAATTGACTCAAGTCTCATAAATTATTAGACAAACTTTAGGCTATTTTTGATTTCAATTATACTAAACTTACAACTTGTCGCAGTAAGAACCTCCTCTTGAATATTCTTTTGATCTGAGGTATTTTGATTGTCAAAACAGGATGCTGTTGAAAATCGAAAACGCCATAAGTCAATAATGATGTGAATAAAAATAAATCTATTGATGAATAAATCTTATTTAGTATGGCTCTTTAAACATTAAATTAATTTTATGTTAACTGTTTTTAAAGCCCAGCTGAAGAAGATTGGATTTTGTCACAGTCCCCATGATTTTAAAAAGGATTTTAATTTTATATCTTTTTCCAAAAATTTACTTAGTAAGATATATACGGCTTTGTGAAATATATGAGACAAATATAAATTTTTCGAGTTATGTTTCACTTTCTCATAACTCAATCCAATATTTAAGAACCATTTAAGTTGGTCTACTAAGGAATCTCTTGTTATGGAGTTAATTTCATAATATGTCTAATACTTACCGGTTCTATGTTATTGCAGGGTTGAAAAAATAATGTGTTTGCTGTTAAAACGATTTTGCCAGGATTTTGCACTAATGGTGATACGCGATCAGCATTAATTTCTAAGAGAATATTGTCATATAGGTCATCCAGCCATAACGGATCGAATCGCATGCGGCAATATCGTGAATGGGAAATAGTTGCCACCATGCTATTTTGCTCACAGGCATGCAACGTTGAGGCTCTTTGTAATTGGTTCATTTGCTGTATGCAGTCTGCTATGGATGCATAATTTAACAAAAATAAAAACTCGACCGTTTCAGATTTAAATTTATAAGGTGCTATCACATTTCCTTCCATCATTTCCGCATATTGCTTACACTTTACTGATAATATGTTCTGAGAAGATGGATTTATTGTATCATCACATTGACTGATAGTCATGCATTCCTTAAATTGTATTTTAATTAGCGGTTTAACTCTATCCCTGGGTTCGAATACTAGCGATTTTGAGCACAGCTTTAAACGGCCACTCAGGTTTTCTTTAAGTTTCTCAGATTCATACAATAGCCAAACAGTTGAATAGTCCTCGAAATATATTTCGCCAGGCTCGAGAAGTAGCATTGAAAATCTGTCAAAAGAATTAAATTAAATTACCGGTGAAAATGTTGTGCAATACAATATAGCAAATAGAAAATAATGATTCACTCAAGATAGTGGTCCACTATTTAATCAGATATATTATATACGGTATATATCACAGCAGAACATCAAAACAGTAAATAATACCTTTCTTTATCCATTTTAACAAGGAACAAACTGTTATCAAAGAGAAAGCGTCACCGTGGAATAATTTAATGATTTTTATTTTGTTTTGGCACCCTGATTTTGACAGATGCTTTCATACGTCAATTCATATAATAATAATATTGTCTATGCTACCGTACCACAGCTGTGTACTGACGGCAGTAGTGAGCCACTATGTTTGCCAAAATAGCACAGTACATTGAATTTAATTTTTTTGCATTATTCATTTTTAACTTTAAACACCTAAAAAATGCCAATCATATTTTATTTTTTACATAAAAAATACTTTTTTGTGTCTGTCTTTGTCAATAACAAAAATATTTATTTTAATAACTCTTTTTTTTGACTTTTAAATCGGCGCGAATCTTGTCAATTTTCATTCGCTTAATACAGTTTTTCAGTTACTTCCTATGTTTGAATTTGTCAATGTTCATTTGTCTAATATGTTCAGTTATTTCATGTATTTGTCATGATAGCCGTGCCTACCCGTGAGCCGTATTGTGATATATTGTACTACAAAATGATGTGTGACGATGATGCATCTCTATCTCTATCCCGGCTACGATTTCCTCAAAAATTATGGCATTTGATGAACACCAGAGATGATGCTATACTTTGGGGAAATAATGGACGCACCATTTTACTTAACTACAACGTCTTGAATCATTATTTGCGATGCAATCAGTCAATTTTTAAAACGACCCATATTTCCAGTTTCATTCGCCAACTGAATTTGTATGGCTTTCGTAAAGTTACATCACATTCACAAGATCCTTTATGCAATTTAAACAATCCATATTTACATGAATACATGCACGACTATTTTCAGCATGGGAAAGCTGATTTATTGCCAATGATTAAAAGGAAATTATACAATATGAACAAACCACTACACACACAGGTATATTATACAGATATATATCGTAGCTGCATAAAATTTATTTTAAAAAATAAGTACATTTAAGTAAAATATTTTTTACGATACATTAAGTAGAAAGGTGACAGATTTGTAAATAATTTTACGATTATAGTTTTCGAAAAAAAAAAAACAAAAATTATTGTTATTATTTTCGATACTTTCGTATCGAAAATTGCCTACAGCACCCTTTCTTCTATTGAATAAAGTTCAGTGAACTCACGGATGAACTACTTCTTTAACCATATCTACTTCTATATGGAGAATATGGCCACCACCCAGTGGCCCCAGAATTCCCTGCTATCTGCTAATTACGTTTCCTCAGGCCATAATATTATCACCTTTTTCTTATCGATGCATATTACGGTTAGCATCCAATAGTCGTACCAGGATCTTTTTAAATTTCACTAATAGATCTAAACAGTTTAGAATCCCTTTATAATCCCCCTATACTTATATTAGAAATAGGATGGTAAATCTGATAAAAATCACATCAATATGAGACTAGGGATATATAATTTTCAAAAAAATTATAATTTCGTCTTCTAGACTCCTGCTCCTAGGATTTCAGGATGTTACAAGAGTGAAGTTGTCCTGAAAGCTAGAAAAGCTTTGAAAATGGCTTTAAAGAAAGCAGCAAGACTATGGATCAATCAGAAATATGATCTTCATGGCAGTTCCAACGATGAAGAGCCAGACCAGGGTTTGTACTTAGTTAAACTAACATGTATTCATTTAAGTAATTATATATCTTCATCAATTGCTGGGAAAGTGAAAATATAAATGCAGGAAGTCTTCAATTCCAGATAAGAAGATGTCGTGGTGAGCTGCAAACTGCTTTATGAAGATAATTTGCTATAATTTAACAACTAGCTGGTTTTATATATATCGACGCTTTAGGGTTGGTTTATCCAATATCCACAGAGCGTGATTTGAAAAACTAAATGTTAATTAAAAGCGACGAAATATAAAGATTTGTTTTTATCGACTTAAAATATTTTTGAATGAGCTGAATCTTTTAAATAATTCATCACTACAAAGGAATTAACAGAAAAAAATATTTCCAACTAATATTTTAAATACTAACACATTATGTTTTTTATTTTATTTCAGATTACACCGCCTTTTATTCCAACCATTTCTTTTTTATATCCAAATCTCATGTTGTCCTTTCTAATCATGTTTAATAATCCCATGTGAATATTCCTTTGATTCCTAATTTGCAGAAAATGTAACAGAACAGACATGTGAAAGCGAAATCATTCAGGACTTCAGGTAATCTACTTTCAAAATCATTGTTATGAAATGGCTGTAAATGTATTTTCACAAGATCACACATAGAACAATATTCTTGTACTATATTTTGTTGGAATTTGTAAACTTAAGTTAATTTACCAATGATATATAATTAATTATAAATGTTGAGACTATATCAGTATTTATGTTTGCAGGCATTATGAGGATGGCGATGAAAACGACTCTGGATATCGATTCAATGGAGATTCATTTGAGGTATATCAAGACGAACCAGTTTGCAATGGCACATATGATTCACCGACAATGTCAAATGAATACGAAAACCAAGTGCACAACGGCGATATCATCATCGAAATGTTGGATGAGACTGGCGACAATGCAATAGTAGAAGAAATAGTCTTGGAAAGTCAATACATTGAGAATACTGAGAATGATGGAAGTCAGTTTCTCATAAAAGGAGACGATTCGGCATATGAATCATTCATAGTGGAAGAGCCCTACATCGATGTTACTGATGAGAAGTATGATTTTGAGGTGTGTAAGTTTTACCTGTTCAGTTACCAAGTTATTGTTGATCAACTATGTCTACTTTCACCTTCATACTTTTCATGATACGTGACTGATATGTACGTGTTGTAACTGTTCTTGACTCCAAACTTACGCGAAGCTTGTACCAAATAATTGATGGACAGGACTGGATGCCCATTGGGTTGAGCAATTGTTTGATAAAAAATTTAGTGAAAAATTATCTGTCAAGACGTCTTCACAATATTGTGCAGATACATATACTTCATTTTCTGTTCTCTCCACTCCTATGTTAACCAGTGGAAGAGTATGGACGGAAATAAACGTCGACGTAAAATTTCCGTAGAGGAGTATGGACGTAAATGAACGTCGATGTAAATTTTTGGGGATATTGGCTCAAATATGTATTGTAACAACATCTATGGTTATTTGTATTAAGCTTTTTGACATATAGAAAATATGATAGAACAGTTTGTGATTTTATTTTATTATTTTTACATAATTTCTATTGAATTCGCAAAAAAAAAACTATAATTTTCACGTAAAAAGAACTCACTCCCCATAGAAAGTCGGACATCAATTTTTGTACTCCCGGAAAGGTTAAGCATGGTCAGAGTATTTGTTGACTAATATTGTATAATTGTTTTTGCAGAAAGAGTGCATTGAACATGCAGCCATGTATGGTCACCAGGAAGTGGGAGCACCCTGGGAGTATGATGACTCCGTAGTTATCAGTGGTAATCATGAAGGTAAGGCGAACGATGTCGACAATGAAAATGATACGACCAACGAGTGGAAAGAACTCTATTCGCAGATTTCTAGCACCATGGACCTACTACAGTCTTAACATTATGTATTATTATAACTATAAAAGAGTTTTTATTAATAATTACATATTTCAATATATTAAATTGTGGAATTGAATTTGCATTTTCAACTTAGTAATAGGTAAAATAGGCAAACGAACTTTTCATTGAATGGTTGGTTTTGCTTGAGAGAAATTGATTTTAAACTTAAAAATGTATAAAAACTGTTAACTTAATAAGTAAGTTGTTATTCATGAACCCCTATTATTGACCCAATATAAGAACAGTGACATTAACATATTATTTCTTTATTTGCTAGCTATTGAACTTCATCACTGAAAGTGAATAATATGTATTGTGTATGAACAGAAATTAAAGTTACAAATAATAATGAATGAATTATAATTATAATGGCCTTGAAATAGAAGTTTAAACTGAGAGTCGTCTGTACATATAGTACAACCTCTTAAATTTGTATGTAATATATATATATTGTTATAAATTTTCAGAATGAAATATAATATGCCATTTTTATTAATTAATTAATAAGTAGTTAGCTTATACTTGACAGCGTAATTATTCTTTTAGTATTTATCACATTTATTAAGATTAAAAACAATCCATAAATAAATCATCGTCATATTATAGATATATTACATATCAATATAAGTTGACTGCTGGTAAAATTTAAAACTAAATAATGATAGATGATAAAAATTAGTATGAATTGTCAAATGTTAGCATGAAGGGCCTTACTCAGTGGATAATTTATGTTGGTAGATATATTAGATAGATTTAGTATAGTATATGAATACAAAACAATTGAAAATGGTCGGTTTCATCTTATCATTTATTAATTTAAAAATTGCATGTAACCAAAGATTAAGATTTTGACATTATAAAAAGAATAAAAATAAAATGGGGTTTTTTCTATCACTTTTTCTGTTTTTTCTTTTCCGCCTCTTCCTCCTTTTCTTTCTCGATGATGACAACGTATCCATCGATGGTTTCGGCATCTAGCATTTGAATTGGTTTGCCGCGTCGCATAACTGCGATTTCAAGGTTCTTTTGACCTGACTGCACCACTTCTAAGAGAGCTCGGATTGCCAACTGAAATCATAAAACAAAAACTAGTCAAAATTTGCAAAGAATATCCAACTATCAAAACAATGGATTTTTTTTGTAAACAATTACCATTTGTACTTTTCATCCATCAATGAAATAGTGTTATGTTTATGTATGAATATATGAATCTATTGGTTTCTTTATCCTTGCTTAGTAAATTGATAATATTTTTTAAATATATATTTTCAAGCAGTATATAGATACTATGTATTTTTAATGGAATATATTATCCAGCAAATATTTAAGCGGCCTGGTCAAAATGATGGGCTCTGTCATGCACATGAGTTACTTTAAACATCAAACTATGTGAGTGTATGTGTGAGCAGTGTTACTAATTTAATCATGTTTTTGCAAAAAGTTTTGTGACTAACTTCATCCTAACCGATTATAGTAATGAGGTAAAAAGACCGGAACATTAAAGATTGTACAAATAAGTCTACCTTAACGGCTCCATTTTCAGTTGATACTTCCTCAGGTGTATAATGTTTCTCTAGAAACTCTCTAACTGTCTTAGCTGAACGGCCTGTAGCGTTGGCCTTCCATTCAAAGTATATTCCCGAAGGTTCAGTTTGATATAAGTGTGGTTTGCCATCATAGTCGAACCCGCCGAGTAAGCACGAAATTCCGAATGGCCGACGTCCATTACTTTGAGTGTACTTGTGTTTCAAACCGGCTATGTATCTCGTAATGTACTCCAAAGTCACCGGATCTTCCACAGTCAGCTTATGAGATTGGCATTCTATCTGCGCTCTGTTGATTAGGATTCTCGCATCGGCAGTTAAGCCCGCAAATGCCATAACTACGTGATCGTCCAACAGACATATTTTTCTGACTGTTCGCTCCTCTTGCAATTTCGCAACAGATTTCTTCTCAACACCCAGAACGACTACATCTTGTCCTCGCACCCCAACCTAAAAAAAATAAGCACAACAATGATTTTGTTCAACTGACAATACCTACCGGTTATGTTTATAGGTTATTTATCAATAATTTCACTTACAGCTGTGGATCCTTTACTAACGGCTTCTTGGGCATATTCTACTTGTAATAAATGACCATCGGGTGAAAATACAGTAATAGCTCTATCATACCGGGCAGACATCGTACAAAATTATTTACGAGATGACAATTGAAAACTAATAATTTCAACCAAAGTACTGCTTCGTAATGGGCATAGACACAATAGCATTCCTAACCTTAGCACTCTATGGCTTATGGAAAACCACCGACAATAATTTTTCTTAAAATAATTTAGCTTTATTTACAACAATTTTTTCATTCAAAATTATGATTTTATTTTTTGAAGTCTGAAAAAACTATACAAAGGTTTATAGTAGAATAAACGAGTTCAATATTTATTTATGGATATATATATAGATTGGTACTCAGATAATATAAGTTAATAAAATTAGTAATATTTTAACTAATAGTACTACTATACACCGTGCTCAAGCATTCTACTTACTTATCTACATTCCTAGAAGCATGGCAGCGTGTTAGTATGATTTGTCAATGAAGACGACTATTTTATTCAACTGAATACAAACATTGATGAAATATTTCTTGAGGAACTTTGTCATTCAATAAAATCTTAATTTTTTTTTTCTTTTTATACCATGTTCGCTCCCAAATTGGAGCATATGGATCTTCGCAATGCGAA
>JAGVSQ010000277.1:0-45126 GCA_022683975.1 Rhyacophila evoluta
CAAAACTCACTTTTTTACTTTAACGTCTTTTGCCAGTAATACGACGATGTGTAATACGTTAATAAGGTACACTTTTTACTAATTGTGAGTGATTTCTTTAAAAAAAGTTATTGATGCAAATTTAAATACGCGTAATACTCGTTATTAGCATGTTGGTTATTTAATCATTCATAAGATTTAAACCAACGTTCTGAGTGTTTTTATACACTTACCCAATTAGATACTTAGATAACTTGTACATAAAACAATGCAATCAAGTTTTAATTATTAGTAGTATTTTAAAGAGATTTTATTTTGATCATTTTAGTAGTGTTTTGCGATAATTTGTATTCTGTTGCATAGGTTATTGGTAATATCAATATTTAGTACAACAAACAAGTGATTAAATATGGAATTTAGTTAATGCAATAAAGTTGGGCAGTATAAATTTGTTGGGTTTGTTTACAATGCAATATTCTGGGACAACGATGTCATGAAATAGAATATAAGTGCGCATAGACGACAGCAACATATTAAAACCGGAGTAGTAGACGTCTCGTAAAAAAGATTATATATCGGTTTATGGTAATGCTTTGATATGAAACCAACATGTTAATATGCTAATGTTAGCTTAGCACTGACATTGTAAGTGACACGTGTCGGCATATGTCTTCATATTTCTAATAATCTTAGACACACGTGATTAGCTCTAATGGCGAGTTAGCGTAAATGCCTTAAAAGTTATATATTTTCTTTAAATTTTTCATTCATTATTTAAATTATATTGTAAAATGTCTTTTCGGTAACCGATTAGGGAATATACGCATTTTAAAACTGAATTTCACTGGTTCAAACCTAAGAGCTGCATTTAAAAATTTAAAGAAAATAACTGAATGCTCAATTGTTGAGCAGTTGGATCACAGGTCTCGTGAAAAATAATCGGCCAAATTAAGTTCACAACGCGGAAAAATTATATTATGTTCACCATTGTATTTTGTCCCTTTGTAGAGTGTTAAAAACTTTCAGTTTGATTTTATTTTTATTGCTTTTTTCTGCAAGTGCTTCATACTCAGTGCTGACGGAGTTCAAAAAATAGTACACTTATTTGTATATCGGGCACATTTTTTATGCTGTGTGTTGCTATTAGTGAATTTTCTCAACATAAATACGGATATACTGTATGAATTTGGCTAAAAAAATGTTAAATATACAACATTTGGAAGACGTGCATTTGACTAGTTCAGATATATCAGTTACAGATAGAACCCTGAAAGCACTAACACAACGATAAGCATTTTCTACCTAATTAATCCAAATATTGCCTTTAATGATACAAATTGTATCAATCGATAATTTAAAATATTAAATTGATATCAGTCAAACTTACTATATTAAAAGTCTTACAAAATAAGAAAAAATCAAGATTGATAGACATAAATATATTATTGTATATTTAATAATAAGCTTTATGACTGGACTACAATATATTTGAAAGTTAGTGCACGTTAGTATTATACGATACATTATGTGGTTTTGCATGATATGATTCTAGTCAATGTTTCCTTATATTCATTAAGAATCAAGACTTTATTTGTATATCTATATATGAAGGTTTTGTAATCTTAGGTTAATAATGCTGAAAATAATAAGATACAATTACATGAATTATTGTGCTTTATTAGGTTCATTTACAACTAATAAGCGGTAATATTTTGCAATGCGTTAGGTTAATGTTTGTTCGTAATAGTATGTATTAATACAGTGGATTAACTAATGCGTTCGCTTTCTACCCACGCATTGGATATGAACTAATGAGCGAATCGCTTTTATATATTATCCCACGCCGAGGAGAAATCAGAATCCACATTCTACCGTTTGATTAACTGGATATCATTGCTATCACACAGTATTAAATGGAGTTCACTATTTGTAACTATGCACACACTTTCCTATAATATATCGGTGCGAGTATTTGAGAGCACACAGTTAAAGTCACTTATGAAGACAATATTTTGTTAATCACTTAACTGTGTGTATACGTGGCAATGAATTTTAAAAAAATCTTAAATTTGTTTAAAGATATTTTTTTTCAAAATATACTTGTATTGTATTATTAATTTTATAATAATAATAGTATACGGCACATTATAAAACATGTTTTATTAATTCTAGACTATTTTTTATATTATCTGTTGGCTATAGCTTGATGTAGACTTTTACAATCATAAGCAAACTTTTATTCCCGACATGAGTTCCCAACTGCAGGTCAAATCTCTTTATAACGAATAACGAATTTTGTTATCCCCAACAAGTGCTTACATAATATGTAAAAACATTTTCTATTACGAAATTTCAGTATAACGAAGTAAAAGAGGTAGTCCCACGACTTTCTAACGGTATTTTTCCTGTATTGCACACACACTTGTTATATTTCTAAATAAATATTAAAAAATAGCATTAGATCAAATTATTAAAATCCTGTTTTTATAAGTAATCTATATCAATAATTTGTTTTTTACAATATTTTAAATCTCTGAGGGACGATGTTAAAAATAAAAGTAATACAATTGAATCAAAAATAGCTATTAAAATAACATGTGTCAGTAATATTTATCATTTAAAGGAGTATTTGTGACAGTCAGACACACGCGTGTATTTTCTGTATCAGAGTATAGATTTCATTTTCTATATGGTGAAGTTAAAAGCTCTGCTTCATAATCGATGTAACGTGATGCCTATTTCAACCGTTTAGTATTAGTAAGTCTAATAACGCTCGATTTTAAACAAATATTTCATATTTCTTATAATTTAGCAATACTGCCATTCCACAATTGAACGAAAAATCTTTTCTTCTTCTAGATACCTAAAATTAGTAGAAACGTATGAAAAAATGACTTCCACCAATTCAGAATCAATTGATAATTCAGGATTAAAATTACGTGTGAATGTGTTCGTTTCTAAATGACTAAAATTATATTTTACTTTCATCAAATGAAAACATGTTCCCTTTTGTACCTGTGTCGTTTATCTAACACGTTAGTAACCATTGTTTTATGATAACTGATTATCACAAGGAAAAAAAATATAGAAATAGTTCGTTAATTAATCTCCATAAGCATAGTCCTTCCGCTGCATTGATGATACAGTTTTGCTACTTTACAAATAACATAAAATATAATATATACATTATTTCGATATTAATTGAAGCTAACTTTGTTTTGCTTTTTATTAAATTAATAAAAAAGGTTCGTGATTTATATGTTCATTATAAGTTGCACGTTATCAGTTTCTTTTTTAATTTGCATAAACATTGCGACATAAAATAAATGACTTTTACTGTATTAAAGACGAATACGAAAAAAAATACGATTATTTCATTATCAACTCATACATATATCTATTGTAAAGTATATAAATGAGTTCATAAGTGACTAAAGTTCATAATTAATAGAAATACTTAAGAACGTCCATGTTACTTAAGTATGCATCTTGTAGTGGGTAAACCAAATCAACCGTGAGGTACATAAGTTTTTTTTTCACTTATCTGTTTGCATGTCTAAGAATTCCGTGCAATTATAATTGTTTAAATATGTAATGACTAAACAATAACGTTTCGCATGGATGGGCAGAAATAATACATGGGCATGTACTCGTTTTAATGAGATGCAATTTGTAAAACTAGTTTTGCACCTGTTTTGTTACTATTTGACACCGTTGTTAAAGAACCTAAGTTACAATGAAAGGAAACGTTTATATTATAATAAGATACTTTCGTAGGATTAAAATAAGTTTAGCTCATTTTTCGTATTTTCTTTACACGACCAGTATATGAATATCACGCATACCCTTCCAAAATATTTATCAATAGCTAATCATCTCGTATATGCCTATCATGCTTAAATGATTTGAAGGGTAAAAACTTGTTCCTTTGCTTACTCAAATAAATTGTTTTCACGACACCCAATTGGCTTTCATTTTCAATCCTTTTAAATATCCCGACAATTATTATTAGGTAAGTCACCATTACTTACTCAATTTAATGCACATATGGCTATGGAAACAAATTATTTTTTAAACGATTGGCAGTTATCCACATCCATCTATCTGCCTTTATTATATTTCCATGTGTGAGCCAGCATAGAGGCAAGATTTTGTAATAATCCTAAATTACACATAGACTAAAACTTTAAAATTCGGATGACAATTCTAGGCATACTAAAATAAATATCTCTTCAACATGAAGGTGCATGGTTTGCCTGTATCCTATTATCCTTATCATCTTGCTGGGACTGTGTGTTACCGCGGGTTTTGGATATTGCTCGACTAATCATCACCTGTCACCATAACACTTATTATTTGGGCATTTATTTCTTGTTTATACCATTCAAAAGGTTGGTTTTTTTTTATGGACATTTGGAGATGATTTTTTCAACTAGCTACAGAATTATAATTATTAGTTTCCAACGTCACAAATAGCTTTAGATTTTTTTTGTACAAGTAAGGACTAACTAATGATTAGAGACGCCACTAGGTGCATATAATAGTATCCCATAAATCCAGTAAATATATTAGATAACGTACACAATATTTCATAGGTAAGTAAAATTGCTCACTCTCAAATTTGTCAATGTTCAATCTTAAATAAGCCGTTGCTAAATAGCAACATTATGGTAGAGTATTGACTTTGTGTGTGTATAGGCACCTTTAGATCTTTGGGTATTTTAATATGTGGCATACACAATTGCTTATGTACTGAAATTTGGAATATCAATCACATCCTCTAAAATTTTTCAGTTTACAGGTGACTTAAATCGGTTCGACCTTCCGCGGTGTCGATTTATGTAGACATAATATCCACGACTGACAATAAATTAACTTTTATGAAAACTGCGTCATCATACACAAGATAAAACATACATTTCTCATTCTCTTATTCGATTAGATTGGATACTCGATACGTTTTGTTTTTTAGCTCTAATTCTAATCGCTTTTATGTATGTTTGGACATTATTCCAGAAAATCTATTGGGTAAATCTATTAAGCTGCGCGTAATAGTGTTGATATCGAAAATGGAAGTGACTATCGGTTTTTTTTCAATTTGATGTATTTCAGTCGATAATATTAGCATTTATTTGTCATGTACTTAGATATGAAGTTTGACTTTTTGCTAAACAATTGTATTCAAAGTTTTGTTAAATAATCACTAAATGTCGCTTAATATTAAATATATTGTGACTCGTAAACCAGTTAAATAAACAAATATAACTGGATGCTATTTTATTCTCACATATGTTAAATGTACACCATCTAAAGTATCCGTTAGTTAGTTGCTGGCAAATTTACTAACATTAGTCTAAATACAGAAAAAAACACACTATGAAGATTAAATTTAAAAAAAATCATTCAATAATTTCGAGACAACTATTGATATAAATCAAGACTAGGTAGTATATGACATAAAATGCAATTAAAATAATACTTGACAAAGCATATTAAAATTTAAAGTATGTGTTTAACTTTAAATATAAAATGCAGCATAATGCACTGTGCATGAAAATAATTATAACTCCTTCACGACGAATGACGTATGAATCATGCGCGCGCACACCACTTACGGTAATTATTGCGGTCGTGGGGAGAGCAAGTGTGGTTTTTGAGCGAAGATGCAATTTTTAGAGTAATTACTTTTTTGCGTCGATTTAAACGGAAATGGAGATGTGCGAGATGATTGTGAATTACCAGCATTGTTTTCTGTCTTCCTCGTTACATTTTTTTAGAATAATATTAAAGCCTCCTGTAAATCCTATGGAATCCTGTAATATAAATAGATTTTAATCAATTCTGACGGTACCAAACATTAGAATACTTTTATGATAATTAATAGATGTAAGATACAAGTTGTTAATTGGCTGCACATTTTCATAGTAAAATTGATTTGAAATAAGTCAGCATTACACTGTTTCTAGAAAAACGCATTTTATCAGTTTGAAGTTCTAATTTTATAAGTCTATTTGTAATACATTTTTAATAAAGAAATAAACCTTTATTAATCATATATAAACAAATAATTAATTTTATATTATTGTAATACGTCACCTGGGTATTTTTTATGTCAGGATTTTGATTATGAGTCTAACTCAATCTTGCTCTATGAATGACTGAGTTCAAACGAATTACATTGCAACGAAATATTATTGTAATATATTTTTTTAAATATCTGATAATTTTTCAATCGATATGCCATGTATTTTTATCATCATTTAATTTGAACTAAAATTTACAGTAGAGTTTAATAAACTTGTAATCAGAAATATTTTTTAAAAATATTTTCGCTAGTATTTATTTCAGCTAAAGCGCCTTTAAATAATAAAAAACACGATTGCTTGGATGAGTTAAATTAAGCAATAACACGTAATTAGATTCGATTATCAAAGCTCAAAATCAATTTTCACATTACTAATAATGTTATATTATAAAATTTTTTATTGGTTCTAAAAAAACAGCAGTTCTCCTTATTACTGTCGTCATGCAACAACGTCATATAATAAAGAGCAAGAAAAAAATATTCTTGTAGACCAATATACGTTGTTAGTTCTGAGAGGACGCTGTAAGTCTTTTAAGTTTAATATTTTAAGTTAAATTAAATAAAATTTTATATGACAAGATTATTTTGCACACTCATTCTGATAAATCTTTAATAAAATCATATTTTTACAAATACGTGATGATTGTTTAACGTCCAGTGATAAAAATAGAGAATGCAATAATGCAAGAATAAGCAATGTTTTCGTTATGTAATATGATTTATATTCTGACATTTATTCTAATTGTTTATGAATAATTATAATAAAAAAAAAACCTGATAAATATCTTGTTTTATTTTTAATCATATATCTTTTAAACGGTATGAAAATATTCTTATGATATTATACATCGCGTAATAAGTTCACTCATAAATATATAAATTCCAAGCATTCAATGACACGGTTCGATTTTTTTCTACTGCGGTGTAAATAATAATGATAATCATTTATATTGCATGTGTAAGGTGAATAATAATATGATTGTTTGCAAAAAATGATTCGGCAAACGTACGTGTTCTCTCGGCGCTATGTGGGTAAACAGCAAGCGATCAGGCAAGCTGCTTGACTCTGTCTTTGGTTTTAATCCACCGGTTATTGTGTCAAGGATTCAGTTAAATAATGCATTATTCCTATAATGAACATTATTCATCAAACTGCGTTTTTGGTGTTGAAAACATTTTTTTTCTATTATCTTATATATTGGGAAATTCACAAATCAAAACATAGAGTAGCCTCAAGATTATTATAGACTATATATTAAAATATAGCACTCATTTTACTAACTATCCGACAAATCCCCAAAAGTGGTATTCAATATGTGTTTATTACCAAATAAAACAATAGTTACATTATGTGGAAATACACGAGAATATATATCGACTCTGGAAAGAAAAAAAGATATAACTACATATAAAGAAAATACAAGAGGTACAAAAAACGTTTGTTCGAAGATTTTGGCTTAAGTTGAAACAGTATATAGACACATCTTAGAAGTTCATAAATACTTAAACTAGTATTTCATTTACTTAATATGACGTTCATTTAATAAGTTATTTAAGAAAAGAATTAGTTGGAAGCTTTTTTTTCTGATCTCAAATTTCACATATCATCCTTCTTTTAAACTTAAAAGCTTAATTTAGACACAAATTTGGCATTTTTAACTTACATCTTTTTGATAGAACGTGTATTAAGATGCACACACTGATTATTAAATCAAAGTTATTTAAAAAAAATGAGAGATACGTCCTTTATCCTTTCCATAGTAAATATATATAAGTTACACAAATAAAATTTTGTTCTTTTATGTTATTAATCTCCAAAGATATGCAAGAATATACTTTTTATTTTCTATATATTTGTTCGTCTGTCACAAAAACTTTTTCCAAATGTTCAACAATATGATGTGACATTTTTTGTGCATTCCATTATGGTTGATATTTTTTTTCAATTGCTCAATATTCTTAACATTCAATATTTTGGAAGCAAATGATAATGTAGAGAGATTTATCGATGATTTACAAGTATTTTCATCAAACTGCTGATCGCCGATGATCAACAGGAGACTAAAAACATTGTATTTAGCCAGGTATTTGAAAAAAAATTTGTATGAAAACAGGATAAATAAAATTATGTGTAATGTTGAAATAAATAATTTGAATTTACCCTGGGTAAAACCGATTGATAAATCTAGTATTTAAATAACGGGGATATTTCCAAAGTGAACTTATTCCACTCTGCCAAAATTTAAAGGATAACATTTTGAACAAGTATTTTTTGCACAACAAAAACCATTTATTTTCGTTTCCAATATACATGAAACTGAGAGACATGCTATATGTTTCTTTCATAAAATTAATACTTGTTAAAAATATTTGCTTTTTAATTTTGACGTAGTGGAATAAATTTATTATGACTCATAAAACTATTGAAAATAATGAAATAATCACTACAAAGCTTTTGTTTGAGTCAAAAATAGCTTGATTGTGAAGATTTTTTATGTTATTAATATCACATGAATGTCAAATGATTGATTGATTAATAAAAAATTTTTTTTTAAATATAAAATTAATAAATAGTAATATTTACATATTGTGGAGATCCCTATATATATATTGCATGTTTGAAGCTTATATCTTAATACTGTGTAGATACAGATGATTTAGTGTCAGAGCAGGCATGGAATGATGAAAAAAATAATTATCGTAATGTACAAAGTGTGCAGTATCTCTGTGTGACGTTACGTAAATTATGACTAATCATTCGATTCCAATATAATAATATCCATGCATGAATTCCATCACGTAACTCCATCACCAGAACGAAGGCAGTGTTTATGCAATTAAGGAACTCGAAATAAGCGTGCGCTATAAAGACAATAATTATATTGAGGTGGCGATTTTTAAATAAAACTCGGCGGTAAATTAGATAGGTGCTTATTATAAAGAAAAAAGTATGTTATTTATAAACTGTATAGTTTTTTAAACATCACCTTTGTTTTAAAATTATAACTGTGATGAATATATTAATGTACTTGTTACAATAGCAGTAGAGTGTATAATATATAAGTATGCAGGATTGCATGCCCATTGAGTTTAGGAATTGTCGTACAAATAATTCTCGTAAAAAAAGACACGTCTTTATATTGCTGAGATCCGTATACTTCACTTCCGGAGTAGATATTTCCACACTGAATAGATTCACATGCTCTATTAATGAAATAAACAGGTGAAAAAAAGTTTTCTTTATTACGTCTGCTCCAAAAGTGGAACATACGGATCTTGACGGCTTAAACATGATCACTCCAGAAAATGGAGTATATGAATATTCGTTTTGTCAACATATATGTTGATTTTCTTCACGAGAAATTTTTATATTTTTCCATAGAGTTTTATTTAACTGTAATATTTCGCTTGTATACACACTTTATTAGATAGATACATAATTGACATTTTTTGCAATGAAAGATATTGTTTTGTATAAATAAATTTAAAATTTTCAAACATGACCATATTAAACAAAAAGAAGAGAAAAACAACTTATAAGAATATAAAATTACAAAAGAGTGTTAACTGAAACATTAAGTGATGAACTTGTCACCATTATAGACTAAAACTTCCATATAAAATCCCCAAGATTAGATAAGATTATATTATATAGGGTTATTTAATTTAAAGAGTTTTTATTCTTACGGTTTTCCATATTTTTATACTAAACTTTTTAAAAACTGGGAGTTATTGAGAAAGATTTCGTATCTGTGAAGTATTGTAAATAAGGTATTTGCCATTAGAATTTTATTTGATTATATGACAAATAAAATTGACAGAAAAATCTAGATGCTCAATTAAATATATTTGGTTGAAATATTTTCTTTTATAAATAAATATGTATGAGTGTAAAATGTAAAACTAACTTTGTAGACACGAATGAAAAATATATTAACCTAAAATAAAACAATATTTTAAAGTAGAATAATGTTTTGTTATAAAATCCTACAATGACTATTTTGTACATTCGAAAGAATCATTTCATTTACCGCTTATTTTTTTGCAACATCATTTGTTCACCAAATAGCGTAGACCAGTAGCTACATTTTTATGTTATTTACGTAATTATAGTATAAATTGTCTTTTCTACTTACAAGACGTGCAAAAACTGAAGACCAAATAATAATATATTACTGCTTTACTTGGCTTCATATGTACAAAAAGTAGTTAGCAATTTGCATACTTTTATAACAACGATGTGAAACTTTACAACGTAATATAAGCGATTCTCAAAGTATACACTAATGTGGTACCACCTGATATCCCCATGCAGTTATTACAAATCGTTTAACCGGTGTCATGCTTAAGCACGCTTCTTTGCGGCGTTGTCATTTCAATGGCTATGTATATTTTGCTACTTTTTAGAGTATGATGAAATATATCGAATTTGTTGTGTTTTACCAATGACAGAGAGAATATACTTGAATTCATATATTAAAGACAAACCAGCATTTGGTATCGATATATAAAAATGGTTAGAAATACAAAAGTTTAGTCTAGTTACATTAAAATATAATAAAAAATAAAAAAACAACTAAAACTTTATGTTTTGTTTTATTATTATAGGAAATCATGATATTGCCAAACTCATTATAAATATATGAGGAGTGTATTTTAAAAGTGAACTTATTCTATTGCGTCGAAATTTCAATGAGAAAATTTTGAAAATGTAATTTTTGTATATAAATTAAGTATGCAAATCAGTAGAAAAAATCAATTCCAAATATATTGAGCCCAAAAATAAACAATAAAATGTTATGTGGTTATTTTATACAAAAATACGTGTTCAAAATGTTTTCTTTTAAATTCTGACGTGATGGAATAAGTTCTTTTTGGAAATATAATAAATCCCTCAATGTATTATAATAATATTTGAAAGAACGTGTTATGGTTGGTTCTATAGTATGAAACAAATAATACTTATTTACATATTACTATTTCAAAATCGTACAATTTTACTGGATAAGCTATATTTCTTCCTCTTATATTCTACAATATGAAGGGTTGTGTTACAAGGTGGTTCAAACAAAATCTAGCTTAAAAGCTATGAATCATAATAAAACGAGAAAGTCCGATTTAATCTACTTATCGAATATTGGGGTCAAAAAATATTATTTTATCACTAACTCGTATTTGTTTTAAGACTATGTGACGATATTTCAGGGCAGAATTATTTCGCCAATGGGTGCCGATAGGAAAAAAGTTTATTAAGCTCTGCCATAAATTATTATAGGCGATGTGTCTCAGTTTGTTTCCTTTTGCGGTGTAGAATAATTTCGAGTGTGGTGAATCGAATCGGCTACCGTTTCCGATTGCTCTCAAAACGAACCAGTTTTTTTTTACCATCTATAAACCGAAAATCAAAACTAGTAGCTGAATTTATATTGTCGTGTCGGCACTGCCTCATTTGCGGTAAATGAGATTAATTTTATTTCTAATGGCGGACTTGGACACACACAGCAGAGAGGGAAAACGAGAGAGGGACAAAAACCGGAGAGACGTTTTTTAATGTACCTGCGTTTGGTATAAGTAACTCAGTCGGAGAAATGATTCATTCATGAAAGATTTGGGTCTCTCAACTATTAAAAAAAAAAAATATGTTAACTTTTTAAATTCACTGTCAGTAGCTTAAGTAATATTTTTTTTTTTTTTTATTAATCAACAATAATATAAAAATAGATGTTGGTTATAGCACTTAGAACAGTCAAATATATAAATTCAAATAGTACTGATATGCCCTCGAATAAAAATATATGATAAACATTATCAAATACATAATAACAACTAGACTTCAGTATTTTAAAATATCTCTAGATACTATCTACAGGATGTATTATGCCAGGACTGCCCAACCCGCGGCCCGTGGCGTCCTTTTATATGGCTCGTAGCTTTTTAAATTTAAAAAACTATATTTATAACACAAAACTAGTATTTGAATACTTTTTGTGAATATATGAAGTAAGTGTGTCTTTATTGTCATACAAATAAATATATTTTGTTGTTTCAATACATTTTTTCCTTTCATATCTACAACACAATAGTTATAGTATCGTTTTCTTTCAGATTAACACTGATTAAAAACTTTCTTCCGTATAGGTATGTTTGCATTCAAAATTAGTAAGTAACACATAATTTCTTTATAAATACAGACCAAATGTATTTAATAAAAAATAAAATTTGCAATTATTCTTATTTAAGTGCGGCCCGTGGGATGATTTGGATTGGCCGTGCCTGTATTAGACTACGTTAAAAATGATTTTTGATTCGTATATATATTCGAAACTTTAATGAGAATGAGGTGGAATGATTTCATCAGGAACGTGGAGAAATAGTTTTAAAGCTAGTACAACAATTTAGCACTTGTATTTTTTCAAATACTTGCCAAATAAAATGCCATTCATTTATTAAAAACAGATCAAAAAATATTTTTTAATTTATTTCCATATAAAAAATGGTGTGCTAGTGTTTTTTTATTGATAAGTTATGTTTGAATAAAAATATACCTTATATCAAAATATGACTTGGCATATTTTTTAATAATAGCTTTTTATATATGGTACAAGTCACACATGAAACAACATCAAAGACAATGCAACATCCGAGGAAGATTCAGACCGTTTTTCTTGTACGAGTTTATTGACTCTAAAAGGTTTGTGTCCGATTTTCGCTGCGGGATTCGATAAGGTGTGTAATGTGTTTTGAATCCCCCACACTAAGAGTTACTTGTACAGAATATTGAAATAAATATATACCGTCAATATTTTGAATGAACACATTCAACTCCATTATTTTCAATCCACACAATATATAAGTACGCGTGATAAAAGAACAGACCATGTAGTAACTTATTACAACAGGAGTAAAACTATAATGCTGGATCTAAGTCAGGCACGTGTTTTGGATATCTCAAAAAAATTTAATCATGACAAACATATTCCTTAAGCTAATAATATTTATGTGTCCTGAAAGGCCGTTAAATACTGTCTGTTAAAAATTTAGAATTAAATTCTATATGTAATATACTCAGTGAAGCTCTGGATGCTATTATGTTATAGAAGGACAAAAAAGTACTTGCTGGCGACAGAGATCCTTAGAGATTCTTAGAAAAGTCACGGGGTATCCATACGAAGCCGGTATAGATGATGAAGAAACAGAAATTTTGCGCGTTTTTATCAAGATATGGAAGCCAAAATATCTTTGTACTCTTTTATTCAATAAAAAAATTCCCAGCATTTTGGAATTTTTGTGTATAATTATTACAAATTCTGCAGTCAATATATATATATATTTATTGACAACATTATTTTTTGCCAATAGTGGCTAAGTCATTAAACACACATACATATAAGTAAACTGAAGGCCAGGGGTTCAAGTAACTGCACAGTTGTTTTTATTGCTGTACGAAACCACGTTCAAATGTGTCTAAGATGGGAAATTCTTATGCCAAATTGTTCTAGTGATTGGTTGATACTATAATAGATACTCTAGAAAGTCTTTATAACAGTACAATCCAAAAGCACGATGTCTTTTGGTACGAAACTGGTGAAATAACCTTATCAAACGACAGTCTTAAAACTTATCTATTTGTACATTTAATCTTCACCGATATGCTTTGTACCTAAGAGAGTTAATAAAGCAAGTATTGTAAAAGAGTGTAAAATGTTAAGCATTGGTAAGTGAGTATCGGCGATCGACGAGCGCATCCGGCAGGTGAGGATCTCCTGTGAAGCGTGTCGGCCGTCTTCAGGTGTAAACACCCGCGGAACAGTTCCACGACATCTCCAATGCTCGAGCCCATCAATGTGAACAACTTTTTCAATTATGTACTAGTGATGTTTTATTGTTGATAAAACTTGTGTATGTCATATAACACATCGTATTTGATTGTTACCATTTTTAATTTAATTTAATTTAATTGTATATTCCTCGCAAACAAACACAATCAATTTATTATTGTGTGTAACAAAAAATAAATATTAACATATTAAAAACAGGTTTGATCGGTTTTATAAGTTTTAATTAGTATACCATAAATAAGTTTGAAATATTTATCAATAGGTCAGAACAACATTTGATGATAAGTAATCAATACTTACAGTCGTGAATATTTCTTATCAGCTTGCGTATTTATTTATTTTTGAATTGATACGGAGAAGATGTAATTAATTTTCTGAGCTACAAGTACAAATTAGCTGTATAGGATTTTCATAAATATTCTAACATTCGAAATTTCTGAATTGATCTGAATTGTTTGAAATGTGTAAAAAAATATGGATTGCAATTTGTGATCCAATTTTTTTACTTATTAATTAAAACAGATAATTTATATATATGTAATATCAATGATAATAAGATATTTTTTCTAGTCTTTATTATCTTCTCAGTCAAGTTGAACTTTCATACAAGATCAGAATTGTTTAACTGTTTTGTTATTTCAATCGCTTTGAATTTTAAGATGCCACTATATTGATCTTGTTATATTGTTGAATTAATGATTGAAGAGTATAAAAATATTGGCATGGAGAATAGAATTAGTTAAAAAAAACAACTTTAAATTACAGTTTTCATTCGCATAGGTTCAAATTTTATATACGATTTCTCCTAATTAGACAAGTAAGTGAATGCAGAATGTATCGGTAATGGGATATATTTTACGTACAAAAACTACTTAAATTTTAAGTGCCTACCAATATCACAAATTACTAATGCGTAACGAATTTTCAGGTAGCGTGGCGATTACAACAGGTAGGCAGATGTTTCTCAGGCAGTGTGAATGGACTTTATTTTTACCTCAGTACAAATAAATCAGGAAGTCAGTAATGATGCGGATAGCTTTTATTGTGTAATATCTGTAATGTTTTTTCAGAGAAATGTACAGGTCTTTGACACGAATCGGTAGTTCAATATAGCGCAATACTCGAAACGTTTGAATCAGAAATTTAATCCTTTAATTTGATTCAAGCACACAAAGATTTATCTATGTATTTAGTTTTTTAATCTAAAATATTGAGTAGATTACTTTCAACTAATTTAGTGAAATAAATATACTGATTAAAGAAAACATATAAAATTTATGACATCAATATGATTAAAATTGTAACTTTTCTAAGTAGAAATCATATACAATTCAAAAAAATATGTATTTATAATATCTTGCAAAGATTTTTTGGCTTCCTTTAAAAATAATCTTAAGAAAGGCTTAAGTTCACGTTGAAATAATTTTAACCATTGATATATTATCAATATGACTTTTAAATTTCATAAGTTTTGTTTCACGAATTTTACACATACTAATACTAACAAAAAATGAAAAATTTGCTAGTACAATGTACAGTTAAAAACTTATACATATTTGATAATTTTCAATGTATTCAATTTAAAACGCATGAAGGTTGTATATGCTACTTTTTTAAATCGATATTCCGTTCGAACAGTCGTTAGTCTATACTATTTAAAACATTGCATTTGTCGCAATAGATATTTATTATTTCGTTATTTAATATGAATAAGTTAATATGTTCATTTTAAAATGAGTGATAAATATGAATATGAATATACGTTGTATATAAGTCTACAATATATTGTCATGCGTAGTTACACCTACTACCGTATACGAAAACAAACACAGACTTCACGTGAACGTATCGTGAACGGCGCGTATGTAGCATATGTATCGGGTCGTCTACGTGGAGCGTATAAGATCACGTATATAAGGCCATATACGTGGCACATGTGTAGCTATAGGTGTGTGCTACGCACGCCTGTAGCGTTTGCCTACGAATAGCTTTCCACGTCCACACACACGTGTCGAGTGTGGGACATACACGGTGTATGCGCACAATATGTGGAAACACCTACGAAACGACAGCGACGCACGGGCAAGACAAAAACCTAAAAGCTTCTTATTCTCAAAGAGAAACGAACAATTAAATTTTATTTTGTTGCGTAAGACACGATATTCACAGCTATAATTCGACAAAAATTCACAAATACTGTAACAATAATTCATTTGTTTTGAATGATAATTATGTTTATTCATGATAATTTGATTTCACTAAAAGATAAAATTTCCAAACAACATTTGTACGAACGTTGCGACAATTTCTCAAATTTTTGTTATATAATGAGACAAAAATTAACTTTGTTTCTTATAGTTACGTTATGACTGAGTATATAATTGCAATTAATTATAAATATCCTGACATATATAATATATGCATAGAAAATGAATAAAAAATTTTAATTTTAAATTAAGACATTAATTAATTTGATTAACAAGACGTAAATTATTTGTAGTTTGAGCAATAAAATCAAAAATAATAATTTTTAATCTAATCTTTTTAGTATAAAAATCCACAAAACCATATGATACCAGGAACATAAATTTTGAATAAATATATGGAAGATTATTAAAGGTACTATAATTTTTTTTATCTATGTAGGCTGTTCAAAGCTGATTTTTTACGCATTTATCAACTAAAGTATAAAAAATAAAAAAATACTGATACAAGTCATTAAATAATTGACAAAAGCGGCATTTTTCGTTAACAACAATTGAAATTATGTGGATTTATTAACATTTTAAGTGATTTTTGTCTACCGTTATATTTAATAAGAAAAAAATTATATGCTAATAAAAAATTAATGAGTTTATTCTATTTTTAACAGTTCATTACCGATAAGTCCACTGACATACAAAAAGATATAATTTTTCTCATTTCAACTTATTCAAAGGTTGCCCATGCGTTAAACGCAGTCATCTCTATAGTATTGGTTCTAGCCTACTTTCCTCGCCTAGTCAGCCATATTTTTAGCAGAACATTTCGATTTTGCAAAGTCTGGAGAAAATCTTCCGGTTGATAGTCACATCACTAATTTTTATGAATTACTTTATGAGTGATATTTTACCTAATATATTGTCAATCATATAAATATACTTAGTATAAAACGACACGTTTGTGGTTATAAAAAATCTGTTCATATGAGCTCTTATTTGTATTAAAATATTAATTCGTCGCCAATATTGGAGTAGTACGTAACTTGATTTGTTGGTTTAAGTCACTTTGCAAAGAATAGTTTCAATTTAAAAATCTCTCGTATCATGACAATATTTTTGTATTAACACATACGTTTATAAAGTATGTAAAATTATGTGTTAATGCAAAAATGGTTCAGTAATACAAGAGATTGCCAAAAATTTTACAAACTGTTTTAAACCAAAAAATCGAGTTACGTGTTCCTGCAATATTGGCGACGAAATAGTTTAGCATGAGTTAGTAGGATTATTACAAATATGATAAATGTGCATGATCATTATAAAATAAATTGTTAACATAAAATATGATGTTGATAAAAATACATATTTTCTATAAACAATTTGTGACAAAATATTTTCTCGTATTTTTAAAATATCTTTGCGTTATATATGACAAATATGATTTTAAACAACTTGTTAAATGATTTAACAATCGATACATTGTAAGATGTAAAAAAAGGTGCTTAAAAAATTTTTTTTTTATGGGAAAGCTTTGCTACTGGAAAGCATTAACTACGCTTGAACTACTGTCAATCAAAATTTGACCGGGAAGTCAATAAAAATTCCTTTAGAAGCCACCGGAAAACCGCAAGGGTACTAATTCGTAATACAAAAATATAATACCTGATACAGTAAACGCATCGCAAATATTGTAATTCAAAACGCGCGAGTGTAACTAAAACGGTCACATGTATACTTTTTGCTTACCACGTTTGCTCCCAAAACGGAACATATGAATCCACATAGTGTGAAGATATCCACGCCGAAAGTGGACTAAATGGATTTTCGTAATTTGAAAACGTCTTGACAGATTATTTTCCTCGAGAATCGTTTGTCAAACAACTGCTCAACCAAATGGGCATCCAGTCTTGCATTTTTAGTTTTTTTGAATCTTACAGATTGGGAATCAAACCCACATTCTCTGAGTTACTAAGTGCGCACGCTACCAACTGTGTCAATGGAAAAAAACACTTATTATCACCAATAAACTAAGTATTGTTATGAATCTTAGATATTTAAAAAAATGTCATTAAGTAATCATTTGAATATTCAAAGTTCAATTAAAAGTTATACAATGCTACCTTATATTATATTTGGATATCATTTTCATGCGTTTAAATTAACCGTAGAGAATAATTGCGCAGATTTTTTCGTTGATGAAGTGCGGTTCAAATCCAATGAATAAAAATAAAATCCATACATCTATTTAGATTTAAGACATAATCTTAATTATTTTTTTGATATCTATAAAAAAATACATAATAAAGTTGAATACAGTATAAACTCATATGTGTATAAATATCAATATTAATCTGTGTATTTTTCACACTAATTACAATAATTAGCCACGTACTTTAATAACTGTATAAAATATGGCTAATGATTATATTTTTACATTAAAAAATATTTTTTCATCAAATTTATTATTTTTACGAATGCTTGTAACATATTTGAAAGAAGTTAAAAACCTTCCAATGATAATTAATTATTAAATATTACTTCGAAAAAACTACTTAAGCAAAAAATCATATACACACTGGTACTACTTCAATAGATGTTTGTATAATTTCTCAATTATTAAAGGTCAATAATTCCTTTTTATTTTTAAAATTTTATTTATTTTAAAGACATAAATTTTATAGCAAATATTAATGTATTAACATTCCCTTCACAGGTATTATGAGTGTTGCCCTTAGTATGATAATTCTCATAGTACTTACCCGACAATTTGCTATAACATGTAACCTACCGTTTGCTTTATATTATAATAACATCGCCCAGAGCGAAGACTCCCACACTTTTGTTTTCATTTAACAATGAAACCTGTTCCGTTGCCTGAGATTTTTTAAATCATTTTAAGCGCACTGCCGTACTTAAGTCCCCAGGCTAATATTTCATCGATGGATATTTACGGTGAATTGTTCGTTATATGTAATAATAGTACACTTTGAATTACTCCATAGACAAGAAGACATTGAACATAATTGATATTGTCCAAAGAACGTGCCTCGCAGAATAGTTTTCGCCAAGATTTCTATCGTAAATAATATGTTCCGTACAATTACACGTTTTGATTAAGTATCGATGAGAATATGTTTTCCTGAATTTTATTTTTAGCTACTATTTTATTTTGAGCTTTTATAAAGAACTTTCATTATCTTTTATTCGAAATTAAAATTTTCCCTTCTTAAATACAAAAATTCATATGTAAATCAATAAATATATTTGATTAAAACTAATGAACCGAATAAAAGAGTAGTGATTTTTTATATTATGAATATTTATCTAAATATTAAGGTCACATAATGAAAAAATACTGAACGATTGTGAATTTGGATAAAAATCACACGTTCATTTCAATGAAAAAATTTATAAAAATAAAATCAACGAACCCGGTATTGACTATTTTTACAAATCTGAGATCATATATGCACACAATCCACTACCTATCCATGCCTGAAATGATTTTCTGTAATCAATCAATATTAAGCAAACTAAGTATTAATTTCAAACAACTTTTTGAAATATTTCAAATAAAAAGCATCTTCTACGATTCACTTGTATTTCTTATTAACAACTTATTATCTTAATATAACACAATTTATTTAGGTTATTAATTTTGTGTATTATTCAAAACCATATAAAATACTCTTTAATATACTGGGGAAGCAGGTGCTTTTCTTTTGAAAACACCAGAACTTTAGACAATCTTCATATTTTGAAGACCTAATACGATTTATAATAATATAAATATATTGCTTAATAAAATTATTTTCACTGTCAAGTTGATAATGTAATTTGAAAAAAATCTGTATTTCTTTAAACTGAGCGGTATCAACAATATAATAAATTCCTTAATGTGTTACTTTTTTACATGTGTATTTATTATACTACTTATTTCATATGCTAGAATTTAGAATTGATTAATAATACATACAGAAAACTATATCGTTATCGTATAAATAACAAAAACGTGCAAAACATAATTGTAAGTGCCATAAAATAATATTTTTTGTTACATTCAAGTGAAAAAACATGTTATTATTTGTTTATGGATAAAATAATCATGCTTGATGCTTATTTTCCTTTTTAAAGTTAAATCCGTCTTTAATTCAGTACTTTACTCACGAAACTATTTGCTTTCAAAAACCATAAATGTAAAATCGTGAAATATTTATAACATCATAAAGTCATCTTCCTGAGTAAACAGATACCCAATATTATCATGTTAAAAGGAGATAATCTCGTATCTCAAATCGACAAAAAGCTCTAAAAACTAATATAAAACTAAAATTGTATTACACAAATCATTGCTTAAAATTGTTTATTTACAATAGCAATTGTAATTACTTTTACTGTTTACTGTTTTGATTTTACTGTCTATTTAAGATGAAGTGATATTGTTTTAATGAATTTTATTCTCATTTTCAAACACCTTAATCGGAAGTGTTTTGTTCGAAAATTACATTATATTACACACATAAAATCAGTTCAAAAATTTTTTACATAATAAATATTATTCATATTTTTCCGGTGGCTCAATATACTATTGTCAATGACTTAGATCTTAGAATCAAAATTTGCTCACTTAAATTTAGTAGCCAAAAAACGGTTCGCAAAATTTGAAATTATATATTTTTTTATCAGTGTAATGATTTTATATTTATTACATTTTATATAATCATATGCCAAAGCCACATTTTAAAAATCAAAATGTCTCTACATTACGAGGGTTCATGACTTTTAACTTAGAGCAAAAATAATATGTTTCTTCTTATTTTCCGTTTTATTAGTATAAACGGTAATTATCATTATAATGATGAGTAAATACATTATATGATATATGTAATACCATATTTAATAATTTATTTCTTAAATCTTTTTGATGATATTTTCGCAGAATAGAAACAGCGTTATTTTGAGATACGATAGAATGAAATAGCTGCCATAACACTGGAAACTTAACTGCATCATGAAACAATCAAATTATAGAGTCATAACAATTGAAGGTCGTGTGTGCATTTTACTTTTATAAACACTCGCTCCATATACGTACATTCAATTTTATTGCATTCGATGCAAATCTATAACTCAGATATTATGAGATTTAAATTGGAAACAGCGAACTGATTTAAAATACCACTATCGCTGTCAATAGTTTATGTGTGTAGCAGTAGGTCATAAATTTATAATTAACAATCGGCAAATATAGCGAAAGTTCAAATCATGATATGGCATTTAATTTATTTTGATATAAATCCAACAGAATAGCGTGAGAATATATACAACGGATTTATTCTTATACGTAATACATACAATGAATACTAATTTATATCAGAACTATCGAATTCAGACGAGTATATATAAGCATGAAGTCTTGATGTATGAAATTTATAATTTATTACTCAACTTTAAACAACTAAAATTTAATTCTATAAGTAATTAACAACATTGTCAACACTGTTATATATTTATTGATATTATTACGATTAAATTAGATATCCTACAAAAATCAACAAACCTACGGTATATGTTTTATAGCATTCAACCAAATATATTTCGATACAAATTATCAACACTAGGTGGTCATATTTAAGTAAATTGTTCTCTTTTCTTGTTTGTAAAATACTTAACTTGGATAAATTTTAATAATACTTCAACTTTTTACTCACGATGAATTTCTAGTTTTGGTTTTTATTTCGGAAAAAAACAAAGCCATTTGCTTGTTTTTAATAAATGATATTTTGACATACAGGATATGTGATCCCATAATTTAAAAGGTGATTCACTAATAACGACCCCTCGTAGATGTCTGTCAATATTTATCTTCGCCCTGTAAAGGGATATTTTTTTGGAATCGGGATACAACTAGCAAGTTTATGTTTATATTTAAGATATCGGAAGAAGAAAAAAATTTGATGGTGTAAAAAATAAAATTTCCTGATGTTAATTGGAACCATTATTCGATGAGAAAGGTTTTATATATTTTTTTCAGAGTTTATAAATATTGACCTGAACTAATTTCGAATTATTTTAATTTAACGTTACATAATCTATCGTTCAATAAAATACCATGACATAAAATAAAACACAATTGTAGCAATAAAAAAATATATTTGATTAGTTTTTTCATTCGAGCGTAAAATACACATTAATATAATAAGTACATTTTTTATTTTACAAGTACATATAATTAAATAAGAGAGAATGGTTATCCTATCAACGCAGTATATAATTATATAAATGCCATACAACATGTCAACTGTAATAAGACATTATTGGTTATCCAATTGGTATCCGTAATTTTCTATTTGAATGTAATTCAATTCTAGATCTGTTTAACGTTATGCGATATGAGCTTATACCAATGGTTCTCAAAATCCTAATTACTATAAGTAAATTGATATATTTCATGCATTAAATTCAAGTACTGAACTTCATATCATGTATCAAGAATATGGAAAGGCACAGAAGAATATTTATTAACTGAATAACATACCTAAAATATCATAAACATCAAATTATCTAAAAATCGTAAACTCAAAAAATTGGTATTAAAAACCTGAGTTTTTTTCATTTGACTTTAAGCTCTATGTATTATATGAACAATGTTTCAAGTATATATAATAAATAGTAAAAGATAAAATCCTGATTGTGAATAAAGATTGTTACTAGATTTAAATGGTACAAAAATATATGTGTAAAATTAAATCTATAAGGCACTTCCGACCAGAACTTGCACCCCCCATTATGCGTGCGTTTGGAGCAGTTAGCTCCAACTGTTCCTCGGTAGCTACGTCACTTTAAGTAGTACTCGAACACATATTTGTATTCATACGTATAAAACTTAGCTATCATATCCAAAACAGTACAATAATAAAAACATATCTCGCAATTTAAATTTATATGTTCCAGATTTTGAATGAGTCTGGTATAAAAACTTTCATTAAATAGAGTTCAATAATTTTTATGAGTGGCAGGTAAGACAGTGTCTTCTTATCAGGACTCAATATCAACAGGGCTTAGTTAAAACAGAAACAACGCAAACTAATGTGCACACCAACTGAGTTTTTTTAGATAGGAATTACACAAGAAAGTAAATGTAATAAAAAATATAAATGTATAAATAATATGAATTAAACAATATCTTCATATAAAAATAGTTATATCAAAAACAAATATGTAATAAATTATTTAAAGAATTAAATTAAACTTCAAAAATAATTAGAGAAATTACATTATACAAAAGAAAAATATCTTGTTCTATTTTGGTTGATAGCTAAATTATATTTCCCATCAGTGATTTTTAGTGGGATGTAGATATTAATACGAAAGTGTTGGAATTGAAGTCGTAAAAAGTCAACCGCCACAAGTCCACAGCCATGTTTTTGACACAGTAAAGAGCGCCTCGTTTTCGATATATGCCCAATAATTGATTGAGAGATGCAACTGATGATACTAATATGAAAGTAATTCTTGTACGATCGAATTAATTAGTTAAATTATTTTTATTTAATGTCAATTAGAATCACTGGACCGGAGACTTTGAATAATTAACGTCCAAAGCTTTTCAGGTCAATCCAAGCAAATTGTTCGTATGCACTTTATGATTTATCACCGGGCGCGGTGAATATAAATCATATTAAGTAACTTGCTTATTGGAAACGTTTGTCCTCAGGTTAAGATCGTATATGGAGTTGCGTTATGGCACTGGCCACGAAACAAATTGTTCTTGCGAGTTGTTATAATAATAATGCATAGTGTAAGTATGGAAAATCGTTTGCTCTACTAATAATAATTACATATTGGGTAGTAAATCAAATTATACAGTATATTATTGACTTTTAACTTGAGTAACTAAGGTGGACAGAGTAAAAACATGTTTGTATTATATAATAAAAATATTTGTTAAAAATACCTGCTTTTGTCAGGAAGTCTTCTTCTAGCACTACTGCAACGTTCTTACATAATGTCCTCGATAACGTATTAATTACAACATGCAGTTTATTGCAATAAAATGTTGTTGTAAGCAATTTTTAACGTTTGAAAATTGCAAAGCTTTCTATATTGCATTTTGTAAAATACTTGATACATATTTTTTTTTCTTATTTAATTAAAAACAGATATGAAATTAGCATTGAAATATAAAATATACTAATTGCTTTACCAATGAAACATATAAGTCATTATAAAATGGACATAAATGATAATGGTATTAAACCATCAATTTAGCTTTTAAAACATTATTTTAAATAATATATTTATTAAACTTAGGGAGTAGAATTGGTGACTTCCGATAGTTAGTGATTCACGCGCAAACGTAAGTAACAATTAAGTCATCAACAAAAAAACTGAATAACCAATGCATGAATTATTAAAATACAAACAACTCTTGTTAATTAGTATATTTGCATACTAAGATATGACTTTATATAACGAAGAGATATAAAGACTTTTAAGCACAGTAGCTTATTATGGTTAAAGAAATATTTTGTGATTATTGTTATGATTTAATATTTATTCAAATATTTATCGGAATTGTTGTTCAATATTTACTTTACGTAATTGGCAATAAATTAAATATATAACGTACTACGTATTAAATACGTGCTTAATTTTACACGTTGTAGCTGAAACTGGAATTCAAAATAAAATAATGACAAGACATAAAAAGGAAAGCTTTAGATTTTGAAAGTTTACTCAATCAATAAAAAAAATGCATATATTTTTTAAATATAATTGTTTAAGATAAATACGTAGTTGTAAATAATGTAAGATAAACTTCTATTTTCTTACAGTCTTGTAGTGACGATCTGTCTAACAAGAGAGAGGCATGTCTGTTGAAATGCGAATAACATAAATTTGAAAGCATAATAATACCCTTCAACCAGCTACCGAACAAGCGAACTAGCCTTCCATAATCTAGATACTTGCAGCCGATATGGAGCCTTATCAATTGTGATCAAGCAGCAAACACTGTGCACCGGAGTACCCTATAAAATTATCATATTTGCCGAACATGAACATTCCTCAATGGTTGAAATTATCGACTGTATCTGTGTTGGAAATCTTTATTGATAAGTGGCTGCCTGTTTTGTCTTGTTTGCGACGGTCAACGCTTTTTCCGTTACGCTGATATAGTGTCCGGTAATCGTTGTTTTTAGCAACGAACCTTTAAAGAAAAACACAGAACTTTAACGGTTTATAAGTACATTGTTGTGACACTTATTAGGTATCGATTTTAGATCTACCGACAAAAGGCTGCAATATAAATTTGTTTCAAAACTTAATAATAAAATGAACTTTAAAAAACAGAAAACGATTAAACGGATTGGATTTAATTGATTATAAAGTAACGAAATTTATTTTTGTTTTAAAAAATCAGTTGTTAAAACACAAGATTAGCAATTATAGCGTTGATTTTATCAAAGAGAATAATTTCAATCCAAGAATATATTACTATAAATTTTATTATTTGGCTTTACCTGGGAAAGTTTCATTTACATTTTATTCGCTCTATTATTATAATACTTTATTCTCTTGTTGATTTTTTGTAATAATGTAAAATTTTATAAATAAAATACTAAGTAAAACATTTACATTGCTGTTTTTCACTGTGGGGTAAGAGTTTTTGTGACAGACATACACATACATTTATTTTGTATTGCCAATTAATAAAGGAGCTGATACAAAATTTATCTCCCCGGTACCGTAGTTTTTAGCGTGCGCGCCTAGCGTTCCGGGGAATGCGCGCTCGATCCCTCATCTGTAAGATTTTTTAAATCCGAAAAATTAAATTTGTCTGACAAAATTTTTTTCAAGATTGCGGAGATCCATAAACTCCTCTTTTGGGGTGGATATCTTCACACTGTGTAGATCCATATGCTTCACGTTAGGAGCGAACACAGAATAAAAAAATAATACAAAGATCAAAAATAGATGAACCAGAATTTTCTTTACTATAAAAAATCTTTTACTCTTATATCATTTAGAATTACGTTTTATTTTCTAAGGTGAACATTTTCACATTGTAAAGATCCTTCAATTGAAAAAATAAATAAAAGTACTCCATGGAGCAATACTCGTAGACTTTAAAGCTACATTTATTTGTTATCTTCATTAATACATATAATTCGTAAAATACTTTGTGAGTTCTTGATAGGATGAACATGTTCATTCCATTAATTGAATATATGGATATATCATCATGGATTTTTGTACCTCTGTGTCTGAGAGGTGACATTAGCAATATCGTTCTAGAGATTTTCAGTACAGATACTTTAGTATGTACTTATACTTTTTTCAAAAATCAATGCAGAAGTGAATGCCAAATGAGTTTGTAATTTGATTGACAATCAACTCTAGTGTTTGTTTACATGTCATACTTAATCACTTTCGTAATTGAAAAAAAAATCCTGTTTTCAAATGACATACATACGTGTATAGACTAAATTATATTTTGTAACAAATCATAGGTCTTAATAAATGGATTTTTTTTTTTAATATGGACTTTTACTCACAACAATGTATTATTGAGTGGGAAGTAATAATTAAATCAATATGGCGTTAGCATTTACCAGGTGAAGTGGTGGTGTGTCCAATGCACAGTTGGTAAAGGTAAGTCTTGTGATTTACCCTGCAGCCATCAAAGAGTACGTTACATAACTCCCCTCTTAGTTCATCAGTTTAACTCATATCAACTCCGTGCAAAACGATATCAGCTGATGTACCGTAGATCATATGTGTTCTTATACCATACATATTTTAAGCTGTCTCCACTCAAAATCATATTTAGTGCATGTAGTATATCTTCATGTGAAGATGTATTTAAAAAGAGTATTTTTAAGAATATTGATAATTTACCAATTAGGTAGCTTATTGGGCTCAATCTACACATTAAAAATGTGATAGATTTATAAATATATCTGCGTTCTAAGCTCAAATTCTAAGTGATTCAGTAAGGTGCGTGTTTATTTTCGTAGCCACGCAAGCAACAATAGACTATTAGGATTAAAAGGTTAATAAAATATATTTTTTTATAACATTAAATTATCAAAAACGAATGGTTAATTATTAATACAATGTTATTGTCTTGATAGCAGTAAAAAATAGCCGAAATCAACACAATCGTTGTAATAAATTTTAAGATTTCATTAAAATTACTATACCCGGTCTAACACACAGTAAATAATAAAAATATATGTTGATATTTGTTATGTCAGTCAAAAAATATTTACTTGTGAGATTAAAATTGTTTTTTTAATGTGAAAAATATAACGAAATTATTGTGGATACTTAGTTATATAAATCATATACAACTGTATGTCAACCAAGACATCAAAAAACTAGTACTGAGACTATCTTGGTATTTTGAATAAAATTCGTCTATCAAGTCATGGTACAATCCGGTTAGTGAAAACTCAACAGATAACAAACTGAAAAGTAAGTAAATATTCTTTTTTTAAAACAAAAATTTATTTCAGAATAAGCAAACGTCTTAGCAACATTTTATACAAAGATTACTTGCTAACCATCCGTTTTACTACTAATACTAGCAAAATAAATAAATATATAAAAAATCTATATTTTATGAATGCATTCATTTCGAATGAATGTATTGAAAAATAAATCGTTAATTCTATCATTCTGCTAAGCAATGGACTCGAGTACAGACCGACGAGGTTACAATATATCACGGCGGGATATGTTCATCTATTTTTTATTTAAACATGATTTTTCATCATATTTTAGCTGATTAATTCACATGTGCTAAGATGCATGACATGCAATTTATTTTCATTGTATGTTCACATAATATAAAATAGAACATTTTTTTGTATGTGCAACACTAGTAATTGCACCACAACACTTTCCACGCTATACTGTTTTTCTTTAATCATAATTTTTCTAACAGCAATAAAAAAAATAGTTGCTTAAAAGTTCTAGAAGAATGAAATTAGCTCTGAAATAAAGTATATTATAAATAACCTTAAAATTACTACAAAATAATCCTGCAATGTTTATGACATAAAAATAAGCAAATGCACTCTAAATGAGATGCCAGTAGTTCAAGAAAATATATTATACTATTATAATTGAACGACCATAACATGTAGATATTCCAGCTATTCGTTGTTACTTCACATATGTGGACGTTAGTACCTATGATAACAAGAATTATTTCATATCCAATTCACAAAAAAAAAAATGGATTTATAAATATGAATTAGACAAAAATACGTAGAACAAGTTTTATGAAAAAAAGATTTTAGTAGACATTTCATCTATAAGGATACTTTTTTGTATGAATTTTCTTTTTTTTTTCTTTTTAAATAACGGAAATATTGCTAGTAAACATACATGACACTAGAAGAAAAAGGGTAAATTAACAGTTAACTTTAGTGGTTAAAATAATCTCTTTACGATAAAATAACAATATTTATTAAATATCATTAGAAAGCATATTTTTATCTACAAGACAACATATTATTATGTTTTATATAATAGGTAACAATAATATGAAATAAAGAAGCTTAATTTATTTTCTTCGATGGTCCAATTCAAATATTGGTATATACATTGTATATGCAACGAAGAAAGGGTTAATATAAAAATATATATAAAACTGACTTTAGTATTGCCATTAAATTCCTTTTATTATTTATTATGGTGGTTTGCATATTACTGGCCAACTGCATTACACGGGTAGACATACATTATCTCACGTATTCGCAATTTCCACACTGGTACATTATCGAGCAGAAAAAATCTTATAAAGGTAAAGACTAAACCATCTAAGAATTCTTGTCAACCATTCACTTAAATCCATCAATCATTCGTTTGAAGAAATAATTATTTGAATAAAATAAAATAATAGCACAGAAACAATATAATTGTTATTATTTTAGTTTATTTATTACGTCATACTATTTTTAATGTTTAGTATCAGCAGTATTTGTGATTAAATTTTGTAATCATTCCACGAGGTAAAGTCTATGTCGTTGTTTTATTATTGAAAATTTTACGATATGTTCACAATTCACAATTCACGGAGCCAAAGTTTTCCAATTAATTCAGTACGTGGAGTCAGCAGACTTTGACAGAAAAATGAAAAAAATATTTTTACGTATTTTACTCGCTTTTTTGATGTTAAAACCAGAAAATTTACGTGAATACAAATATAATGGTTTCATGTATCGACTTGTATTCCATTTTTGCCGAAAATTCCGTACGTTTCGATTGACAGTTAACTATTGTATTACATTTTTTTAATCGGCGAACAAAACTTAACAACCACGGTACTTAAAATATCGGTATTATTGCACTAAATCTTTTTTCTTTCTTCCTTTTTAACCATATCTAATATCTACGCGTAGCACATAAACGTCACGCAATTATTTCATAAAGTAATAATATAAATATAAATTGATAAAAAATATTCTCAAGCTATTGTTCATGAATAAATAGTACATCCGGAACGAATTATTATTGATCTAGTAAATAATATCTAAGTTTTATAAAATAATATTGATATATAATGAATATGTAAGACAATTTGTTTTTTCTTACTAATTAAAAAAAAAATTACGCTATATTCACTCGCAAAGTGGAGTTAGATTCATGCAAATTGTTTTTCTTTACTCTATTATTAATATACATATATTCTTTATTATATACGTAATTATTCAAAACCAGGATCATGCTTTAATGGCAAATTAAATTCAAAAAACTACATAAAATATCAGTAAAAACTATTTAAAAGTAAAAAATTTAAATTATAACGCAGAACATATAGATCTACACAGTGTAATGATATCCACCCCAAAATTGGAGTATATGGATCTCCGCAATGTGAAGATGACTTGACAAAATATTTTTTCACGAGAATTGTTTGTTCGACAATTGTTCAATCCAATGAGCATCCAGTCCTGCATTCCAATTTGATATAATAGAACCGATTTCATGTTTTAGTAGTCTATATTTGCATTTATAAATATGCTTTTGATTTTACTATGCAATCATTTTATGTACTAGTCTGCAAATCAAATGTAGATATGTATATATAAGATATGATTTCTGCCACCGGAAGTTGGACTCTTCTAGCTATAATACCAATTTAAATATCTGAAGCTCATATATAAATACATAATGAGTTGAAAGATCAACCAAAAATCTACCAAAATATCAAAAAATACGTCAGCAAAAGCCTTTGCATTATTGAAATCCATATCATCTACATTCAAAGAGAACATAGTCAATTGATTTATAAACTTCGAACAATTATCATTTACATTATAATAGTAACCAAACACTTTATACGTGAATAATTTTCATTGTTTTACTTGGCTTTTATTAAACATTCATTAAGTATTAACTGAAATCAAGAAACCCTGATAATAACAAAGTTTTGAGTAAACATCAAGTAAAAAAGGCATGCGCGCCAAAGATCTTTTTAAATCTTCATCGCATACGCTAAGCATCCAAAAATATACACATCACACAGTATTCATTATAAGTGATGTTGTTTGATTCAAAAGTTTCCTCTCAATGAATATGTTGTTTTTCTTGTATATTAATAAAATATGAATTCAGGAGCTTTTTGCAAGCCGTTTGCTTTTTGTGAGTGTAATTATTACATAGATAAACGGTACCAGTTTACTTACATATGCGATCGTTATCGATAATAGATGTCGCCTCGTGATGCAGCGGTAAGCGGGAGGATAATGATCGGTCTGGGCATACAGCGGCCGATAGCATCCGAACACATATTATGTTGGTCGTAAAATATAAATCTATGCTAACGCCCGTATGAGATAAGCAGGGTAGGCTTTAGAGGTGACTCCAATGAAATTTGATATCCGATTTATGAATGATTTTATATTGGAAGTTTCCAGATTTTTTTTTGTAATCAATAAATTATTTATCGACCTACACTATTGCTGTATTTATTTCAAAATAAAGTGTGTATACAACTATTATAACTATTAGTATATGTCAAATAATAATTTTAATACTTTTGAACACTTTAAATATCAGCGATGTTATAAAACAATATTTAAAAAGTATACTTTTCTAAATAAGATTGCAGGCTAATGCTTTACTGTTTGACAGAAAAATCATTTAGTATGTGTCTCCTCGGTAGCGTAGAAGTAAGCGTGCGTGTCTCATATCCTGGGAATGCGGGTTTGATACTCACATCTGCCGGATTTTAAAGAAATCTGAAAATGCAGGACAGAATGCCCATTGTGTTGAGAAATTGTTTAACAACCAATTTTCGTTAAAGTTAAGCTACCAAGGCATTTCCTATCATTATTCTCTATTTTAGTAGCAGATATCTTCACACCACACAGATACTCATCTACTTTCTGAGCGAACGTGGTGAAAAAAATATCTTAGATTTTTTTTCTTTCATATATGTAGGCTTTAAGCACGCTATCTTTAGTACTAAAATGCCCGCGCTTAATGACACAACCATCTAGGTAAGTAAAGCTAAATTAAAAAAAATAAGAATACGTTACATATTTTTGATGCCAATCTGTAAACATATTATAGTGAATAAATCATATTATATCAATATTGCGGTCCTGTTTGTGTATACTAAACACTATAAAACGAGCAGTTGAATGGATAGGAGCACACTTTGTTTAATTCCGCATGTGTCATGCGAGATTGTAAGGCGTAAATGATGTATGCAATAAAAGTAGCAAATATTACACGTGAGTGAGGCTGCTTGCTGTAAATTCAAGATTTATCGGTCTTTTCGATCGTAGATATGAAAGTGTGTATCGCAACTAATAGATCGCTTCGATAGATCATAATATGTGAATCTTATGCATTGTACCGTATAGAGGTATATATCATTCAGTTCAAATCGTTTATTGAACACGGTGATTCCCAAACTAATTCGGCTCACTGTTTTAAAAAAACTGCCCTAAATCCTTCTTAATTTAAATAATTTTCTTTGGTGTATTATATACATATTAAAAATATATTAAATGTAAATAATTATACTAGCATATAATTATAAGGGCAATTTTAGCGTTACAGACATAAAGATTTTGCAAGCCAAAAATATTTCATATTGAGGGGCTAAAACGCCACTTTCTCTCAAAAAAAATATCGTGGAAAATCAAATAAATTTCATTATCCTATTCTAATTACTTATTCTAATACTTTTTAATGAATATGTGGGCTTCAATAAACTATTATAAAAAATATATAAGATGATAGAACAGTAATACGTTTAATATTAATACAATATGGGCAGCTCATTTTAATAATTTTGAAAAGGAAAGTGGCGTTTTTGCTGTTGGACTTTTCAATATAACCCGAAAATTGCAAAGTTTTGATGGTTTGTTTTGATAAATACGATTCTAAGGATAAAAAAGATAGGGTTATTTACTTTGGTAAGTGTGAGAATGCTGAAATATCATTTAGTATATCGATTTTAACAACAATTTCAAAAACTCTTACAACATGGTATAAAAGTCTCCACGGTAGCGTAGAAGTTAGAGTACGCGTCTAGCAATTTGAGGAATGCGGCTTTGATTCCCATATCTGCCGTTTTTTAAAAAATCCAAAAATGCGGAACTACCCATTATGTTCAGTAATTGTTTGGCAAGCAATTATCGCAAAAAACAATTTGTCAAGATATATATCTTCACAACATCTTTCATGGCTTACAAACATGGCTTAGAAATAAAATACACACTATTTAGATGCGTAGATCTATAGATACTACAATAGTTTAATCAATATTTAAAAAATATGACATTTTAAATTAGTAGATTCATATAGATACTCATCATCTTAAAAGTGATAATGTTGCTAAAGTAGACCTATCTAGGTAGATATTTCTGGAAAATCCATTATTAAAGTTCTAATGATACAAATATGTATTATTCTTTGTATTTTAAAAATCTTAATCAAATGTGTCCAACTAACATGATTGAAAAATATTTTACGCAGTCAGTTAGTAAGTGGTACTTAGATAATATACATGACGTAATAAATAGCTGTTCTCATATTATTACACACATGAATAAATATCTAAACTAAATGTATTATTATTGTAATACAAATGCCAAATTTTTGAAAATGATTCAATCCGATATGATTGGACACACGGTGCATCGATAAAGGAATGATTTTTTTTCAATTTCACGCTTACCAACATCCAAAAACCGACCACCGTCTTCTCTCCGCCACTCAATGACTATGCAAATCGCCTGCCATAAAGGTTCTGTATATATTTCACTTCAATTCTCACATTCTAAGAAAACAAAATTCTTGGAATTTAAACTTAAACTTAACAAATATATATTTTCATGTTTCCCTATATCCGATACTAGCTCTAGTAGTGTGGCCTAACTGAGTATTTGATATTATAAACTTGAGTTTATTGAATTATCAGGACTCACTAGCTTCTTCTTTCATTTGCTTAGTTCATTATATTCTTCTGTTGTTCGTTGAAATAAATGTTCCGTTATATTTATTTCTCATTTTACTCTTGGAGACTGTATTCCCGATTATAGTAGACTTCTAGTTTTTTTTTCTATTTTGATTTCAGAATTTTGGTTAAAACCATCAAGCTTAAATAATATTCTCTTATTGACTGTAAAAATATGGGGTGATAGGAGGGTTTAAAGTCAATTGTGTTTCATGTATATAAGAGATTACATATGCATATTAATTATACTAGATAAACAAATTCCCAGAAAATACTTCAACTAAAAAATCTAACATTGTGGTTGAAACAAGTTAAGCACAGAGGTTAAAATTTATTACTTGTGGCCACATATACCTGACTAAGTTAAATATTATAAAATTCTGTTCAATGCTTTGCTATTGTACGTTATCTCCGATTTGCTAAGATTTTTTAAAATGCTAAAAATAAAGGATTAGATATTTAATTAGTTGAGCAATGAGCTGATAATTAACTCTCTAAAAAACAGTATGTTAATAAAGGTCTTTGAATTTAGAGGGGAAGGAAGAGAATTGGGAATTTATTTTTAAATATATTAAATTTCACTGTGTAGCATTTAAATGTTTTATTGGAATTACTATGTGTTGAATTTTTTGGTATTAAAATACTATGTAATGTCAAATAGTACTTCCGTATTTTAAATAATATATTAAATGTATTATATTAACACACTTGTGTGATAAAATAGTTCATAAGTTTATAAAATGATCCACCAAAACTGGCATTAATTTACAGAATCAATATTATATTTTCTCCCATGAAATTACAAATTATCTTCCATTCCGTTTGCTCATAATTCGAGAAAAGTTTTACGTTGAAAACTTTCAGATGGGAATCGAAACGCAATCCTTTCACTTGCCGGTTGATTGAGAGACCATAACACCATAAGAACTAACTGGATCGGTCATATTATTATTAGTTATTTTCTTTGATGTGGTCCGACAATATTTTCAACATAAAATGATGAGTTTTTTTGTGTTTATGCACTGTCACTATTTAGCAAACATTTTTTAAATATAAATAATTTCCGTTTCTTACATCACTATCTTAATTAGCACATAATTTATTGATTGTTGTCTTTTTCTTACCAGTTACAGCAACTCTCTAATACGTCAAACTAATTTTCTTTAATAAAAAAAATTATATTTAAAAATGCTAGACCAGCGATTCTTAGCCGAGATCTATATGGCCCCCAGGGAGAGGGATACCAAACTCTAGAGGAAACACAGACAACATACATTACGTGCCCTACTAGGTACGAAAGTAAAATTACGAAAAAAAAATGAACGAATGAATGACAGAAGAAATGTCAAGATAGGACGAAATCTAAAAATAAGCAGATGAGGAGACTCAAAAGGAGACCACAGTCCAAAAAACTTTGAAAACCGCTGTGCTGGAAAACCATAATATAATGCAATTATTTGTTACAGTATTTATTGATTAATTATAAGTTCTTTGACAGTAATAGATGAGTATCTTTGGCACGTCATCGCAACTTATTCAACTGCGTCGATATGCCATGTTCACAATCTAGTTAGAATAATATAAACGTATTTTGTTACTCGTTTCATATTTCACGACATATTTTTAATATTAATCTTCTATATAAATCCGTGATAAATTACTAGATTATAATTAGATCAAATAATCGTATTTATAATGAGTATTTTCAATTTATGTTATGAGTTGTCCTTTTCGAAAGACTGCTATTACTTATTTAATTTTATGAACATACTAGTTATTCTACTTGGCTTTACCTGAGATAGATTCAAATTCATTCATTATTAAAATTAATTTTAACCATCCCATTATTACGAAATCATTTCAATACTTGGACATTTATAAACTTTTTAGTCTCTTGTTAATCATAGGTGTCGATTTTAAAAGTTGAAAGTAAAACTTTTGACCTAGAAATGGCAACCAAAATGACATGTGCAAATTTCACGTTACTACTGTTCACTGCTTGGGAGAAGATTTTGGTAAGCAGACAGACAAATGTCTTTTCCACTTTTAATAAAGATTACTATTGTGTTATAAGGACACGGTATATTATACAATATATACGATACATACACGTCTCCCAGTAGCTAAGACGTTAGCGTGAAGCTTTGGAGATTGATTCCCACAGTAGTTGATATTTTTCCTATTCAAAGATGTGTTGTATAATGCAAATATATATCTTACGCGTTGGCAATTTTCGAAAAAAAAACTTTCATTTCTGCTTATCATTTCGATAAACCAATCCTAAAGCGACGATAAATCTTGCCAATCTAAAGATGTAAATACTCCTTATTTTAGTGATCATTTTTAAATTGTTAAGATCCATGTACTCCACATTCCGAACAAAAAAAAAAACAATATATAAGAACAATAATATTGTACATATTATCATTGATAAGTGAATCTAAATTTATAGATAATGTGTATCGCACGATATATTTTATCGTATATGAAAATCTTTATTTCTTCGTTTATACAATAACGGAATGAGTCTATTGTATTACTAAAATGTACATTATACTAATAAGTATGATATGAAGTCGTATGATAATTTATTCTTTCTGATTCTTGTCTAGACATACAGGTCATTGCATATGACGATTATTAATGACTAAGCACGGAGACATTTTTTAAGTAGCCTTATCAATAATGCCTTAAGTATGCGTACCATTAAAATGATGACTAAGATATATTATTATGTTACTTACACATTCAAAAAAATATTCTATTAGATGTTAAATAAAAATTATCCGTATGTTATATGGAAATGTGAGTATACATATATTGCTAAAAAAACAATATTAAAGTTATTTGAATAATATAAACGGGAAAGAATGAAAGTAACATGAGCAGGCTTTCATTCAGAAGTATATAAAACACAAATTATATACATTAATCGAATAGCTGTATATATGGCTATTAACATAATGCCTATATGGTTGAAAAAAATTAACCATGTGTGGTATAAAAGTGGAGCATACTAGCAGTGCCAGATTTAGCAATTGAAAGGCCCCAGGCGCAAATCAAATTTCTCATTTTTTTAACTCATCATAGTATAAAAAAGCGTGTATTGCATTCGACGCAAATATTTTTTTCTGCTAAATTTTGAGACCCTCTTCATATATAAAGCTCTAGAGCGCCCATTGGGAAATCCACCACTGCATAATAGATCTTCACAATTCAAACAATAATCTTGCATCTAATCACGAGACTTAGCTACAAACCAAACGGTCTACTTATTGGGTATCCAATTCTATATCATTGAGTTTTTTTATTTTGAAAAATCCAATTTATATCTGTAACCTCTGGGATCAGTGTTCTTAATATGTATATAAATAAATTTATTATATCTCTACTAAGTCATATTTTTTACACATATTCTGGTAGACTATATACAGTAAAGTTTTTCTGATTTCTTTTACTCTCTCGACAGTTTATTGCAGGGCGCTTCACATTCGTTACATCGCGATATTTTTTCAAACGATATAAAACTGTGGTATATGTGGCAGAGAATAATTTTATTATGTTCACTACGAAAATGAAGCATGTGTATTTAAAAGGTGTGAGGATGATGTCCTCTGAATACGTGCCTTGACAGATCATTTTTTGTTGTTCGACTACTAATTAACCTAATAGGCATCCAGTTCATCATTTTTTTCGGATTTTTATAAATACGGCAATAATGCAAATTGAACCCGCATTCTCTAGATGCAAGGCCCGCACGCTTAACTCAACGCAATCGAGAATATTCAATACACAGATAAATGAATTTTTTTGATCAGTGTGAATTCGAATTTTTACGCAAAGTCTAGTACACTCCAATACAGGTTTTATGAAGTTTTTCACTCTTGACATGTCGTTGCAAGGGACTTCACATTTGTGGCGCCATAGTATCCTCTCAAACCATATAAAGCTATAGTGTGTTGGGTGAAACATTTGCATACGCATATTATTTCTTATGCGTTTAAATCAAGTGAAACATAGTTAATAATCTTTGATTCTATAAACTACGAATATTTAATTCATATTAATATGTAGATTATAGATAGAGGTCTCTGCGTGGTGTACATTTCCGGTACCCTAGGCAGGATTACAAGAAGATTGTTGATCTCAGTTATCTTATGTTATCCAGGGACTCGTTATCTCGTGATATCTTGGACGTTGCATCGGGCTGCCTCGGGACACCACAAGTTATTTTTATGACACACCATTTGTTGACTTGCTCGCCTTACATGCCACGCATCCCACGTATCTGGATGCACTTGACAGCCGCCATACAATGAACTATATATTATTCTTTGAATATTTCGAGTGAAATATTTTAAAACATAAATCAGGGCCGAGTTCATTACATTGATTTGATCCTTTAAATCAGATTACATATTATTAGTAAAAATGATGCCAATTACTTAAAAACCATACGACTCATGAATTAGTTAGTTAGAAGGAGTTTCACACATTTGGATCCTATGATTTGTATAATAGTCGATACTATCTTAAAGATATTATATTTCCACCAGGAGCCACAGTCAGTTATAGTATATTAATTATGCAGTTACTGATATGGCCCAGCTAGTGTGCTTAAACTTTTCCAAATTATATTTTAATTTCTATTTTTTATCGAATAATATTATTTTTTCATTTTTATTTTTTGCATTATTAAATTGATTTTATTTATTATTACAAATTACTAACAACATATCACGGTAAAATATAAATAATTCTAATTTATTTTAATGTTGTTTACTGATACCATTTTTTTTAATGTTGGTAACATCAAAAACTAATTAATGCATAATTGTTCCATTGTGACAGATTTGTTAACTAACCATATTTTTTTGTGCAAAAACAAATTTAAATATTATCAATATCTATTTCAACTACACGTCACTGGAAAGGATATATATTTTCAAATTATGGACTTGAAATTATTAATGTTATCAATAAAACTTTCAACATATATTTTTAATACATCTAATTTCTTCTATGCTAAAATGTAAGATGGAATTTTAGCAAATACGTACATGAAAACTAGTGCACTACATATTTAAATATTGCTCTTTAAAATAAAACCCTTAAAAAATCTCTCTTACTATGACCTGATATTTCCACCATACATAATAATAGATATAAAATGTTTATTTTAATGTGGCTGCATCTTGCTTTAGTCTAAATACCCACTGCAACATCTCGTTTAGAGAGAAATTATGTCAAAAGAGATAATTAATCTGTTTCACTTTATTTTATTTAAGAGAAGCACAGCTAGAATTAGATTAGTGTTTAGTTATCGTAAACAGTAGTTATTCTTGGAAGGAAAAGTTTCTATGGTAATTTATTATTATTATCTTTGCACGATTGTCTTCACTCCAATAAAAGCTTATTTGAGAATTTTGGTATCACATTATCAAAATACCATCAACATAGTGGCATAGCTTTTTATAGAACTGTATTTTTTTAAGAATGTATGGGATAAAATTTCTTCAAGTAGGCACCTTTTTACTGGACGACTGTTGACACCAAAAACAATACTTAAAAAATATATAAAATTCTACCACTTAAAGTTTCATAAATTGTAAATTGTAAGTGTAGGAGTTTGTTGTTTTACCTTTTATATAATATCGCTTCCAGAGCTAACAGCAAGCCCATTATTTATACAACAGTTGTTACACTGTGATAATTTTGTTTGCATATAAGTTTGTAGTAAAAAATAGAAATAAATATTTAACCGTTATCTTGCTAAAAATAATGATGTAATAATATATTGTTATTTGAACAAGGATTAATTGCAAATATTATGTATGTAACTTCATTAATGTATGAGCTTTTAAAATATAAAGCGTAGCCTGGACTCATGCAAGTACAGAAGGTCGTTATAGGGTACTAGGTAGTAAGAATTTACACAACTTGTCAAGTGAACAAGTCTTAACTATAAATTATGGTAGCGAAGCCTCTAGCGCATCATGCCAAGAGAAAATAATGATACGTATTCGTACCTTCATACACATTGACAAACTCAGGTTACAAAACCTTCAGCTTACACACATATTTTTTATTTTACTTTGTCCATTGTCAGTTCCTGTTAAATTGTATTAATTATGTACTCTTCAGTACTTAGTCATTTTTAATTTAATACGTGACCGATTTTATTTACTCTTTTTTAATGAAACTGGTTTTATATTAAAATGAAATTTTATTCAACATACGATATGTTTTATTATTGAAGAACAACATTATGAGGCACGCATGTATTTCGTATTAAAAAAACTATTTTTGAAAAAAGTTTGTTCCACATTTGAAAAAGATATTTTCTTTCAATTAAAAATAATTATGAACGATTAAGAACTTCCAAGATAGTTGAATTGTTTGAATTTTTATTATGAACATGTGTTTTGAAGAATTATATAAATCTCTTCAGTTTGTGAATAATTTTATTGTTTAATTTATTTTGCTATTACCGTTATAACCAATATTTGAAAGGCCATATGAAATAAGAATAATATTAAATAATTTAATGACATTCTATTGTGGAACTTCATTTTATAATTGTGAAATATTGTCATATAAATATTTATTTATGGATATATCAATTATCATATTAGATGTAACAGGTTTTGTGAAAACTTTGTTGATTTAATTGTAGACCAATAGTTAATACAAAGCAAAACTAAAAATATCCATTAATATTTTTTTAAAAAAACATAGCGAATCGTAAATATCAAATTTACATGATCGGACATGGAATTAAAATTTAAGCTCTCTGCTAAATCCACGTATTCAGCTAAATTAAGTATACTATTGATTCTTTATGTGCCAATGTATGAGTCCACATTTATAAACATTAATTTATATTCTTTTCATAATCAGTTAAACGTCAGTGTATATTTATATAGCATACGTATACGCGTACGAATAGCTTGAAGATGTCAAAAGTTGAAACTCGAACGTAAAATAATAGTTAACGTGGATGTTTACAAATTTGAAATCGTTTGAAGTTTAATGATTTTAATAAATGAAAACACGAGGAGACTATTGTAATATTTAGTTTATGTTTATACTATACATTATGAATTTTACCCATGCATTTAGTGGGTGGTATGGTTTGGTATTAATTCATTCAACAGGTCTTAAGATAGTTTAAGTTAGGAAGTAAATACGATTTTTTTTCAGATAAGGCTGTCGCTACCTGAGTAAAAAAATGCAGTACAATAATATCCAAACGTGTAGTTTTGACACCTAGTTCCCTCTTTCCACTACCGAAGCCTTTGAGTTATCTGTGTCTCTTTTGCACATAAATCAAATTCATATGCAAAAAGTTGCCCTTCTCTTTTACGCCGTTTCACACATCCCAAGTTTATCATCGTCAGCTGTAGTCACTCACGACTTCTCCCTCGCTCTCCGGCGGCCGTCGCATAACTCTGTTTCGCCGCCACACGTTTACTCCTCCGGCCCCTCTCTTTGTCACTCCCGTTACGCCACGCCCATACAAAGTGGGAGGGAAAGAGTGATCGGCGTAACTACACTAACAGAAATTCTAGCAACATTATTTTGACATACTTATTTGTTTATAGTTACGTTTCAGTGTATGACTTTTCAATTGAATTCGAATACCATTCGTGTAAACTATTATACATAGTTTCAGGCGACGCCCTAAACATGGAGTAGTTTTTCATTCACCGGGAAATTTCTTATTCAATTAATAACACAACATATAAACTGCAAACTGTTTCCATAAACTATATTTTATCTCATACCCATAACAACTTTCATTGGTCAAATCTTTATTGACTTCCATATAATATCAAGTACAATAAATTACAACACAAAAACTACCATTTCTAAATAATATTTTTCCATTAAGTAAACAATCACATTTGATATTTAACAACGAAAATTTATATTATTATAATTATTTTATATTTTATAAAAATATTTCATACTCAGAGTGCATCCCTGTTATTACTGTAATCCACAATGAGATTGTCGTTCCCATTAGCGATCTATTCTTCTTGGTAATGTGCATTGCACTGTCATACATATCTAAAGCAATTCACTCTGACTCTTACTTTAATCAATCTAGTGACATTCAGTTCTATATAAAATTTTCGTTTCTCTTTCGCATTACTGGCTGACTAGATTCATTATATTCGAGCTATATACCCTGCCCAATCCACTTTGATATTTCTAGAAAACTTAAAATGTTGCATTTTTTGTTATTTCAATATGTGTACTTGTATCTTACGATCATTGTTTCATAGAATACTGTGCCACCTAATATTAATAATAAAACACTACTCAATGGTTAATGTTTCACAAGTATTCATAATCATATTGTAGTACAGCCTTCTTATTTTATTTAAAAAATATAAAGTAAAAAATAAAATTCATGAAATCAATTGTTATATTTTGAAATATTGTTTTAACACACTACCTAATATAAAACAAACAGTATATTACATCACCTTGTTAAGTTCACCCACCTTCTTCTTCGTTAGACGTTTGTCATCCCTCAACTATAAAAAACATACATGAAAAAATTATCTAGATTTCTTAAGTAATAAGTAATTTTTTTACAAATTGTAACATGTAAATCGACCCTTCTTATACAAAAAATACAACAATAAAGCTGTGAATGAGGTTTTATTCCTCTTTTTTGCAGGCAAATTTTGTAGACCCTTTTTTTCAAAATCTAATGCTGAGATTCGATAATAATTCGGAATTTGCGGCTTATTTCCGTTTGAAATAACGTGTATTTAATTGCGTATATTATGATTCTAAAAAAACTGAGGGTTAATGTCTATGTCGTTTGTCTAAACAGGGTTGATATATTTATATAAGTACTAAAAACGCAGATGATTTTGCTTTTCACTAGCTTTAAGACGTTAAACGAACTTTTTTAGTCCATATTGAAAACGCTTCACCGTCTAGAATAAAATATATTTAATATAGTATAATGTTCTGCAACCCTGCAAATTCGACCTGTTTATAGCGCGACCTCCTGAAAAACAGCTACAACGTAACCTTTCGAATGCCAGTAAAGTAGGTGAATAAGTATAGGTATGTGTCGTAGAATGTCTACGCATGGCGCTTTTCAAATACAAAAAGCTCGTAAAAAATAAACAACGCACACAATGCGTTGCGTCCCTCACTTCACACTCTAAATGTTACGCGCCCCTGTCATACAGGGTGGAGTGTGATAACTATTACAAATCTTAAAAAATATTTTAAATTATGACTTACGACTCTCTTAAGTGACTCAAGGTGAAAGCTTTGAAAATTTGTAAGATTTATTCGGCTTGACAATTTCAATATATTTGTAAACCTTTCATAATACGTGCTATATTTGGAAAGATATTTTTGGCTATCGCTTTGATGCGCAGTGAAATAAAATAAAACCAAAGAGTTACGTGGGTATCGAAGTTAATGCTATGTCAAATGTCTTTGTTCGGCAGTAAATATCTCAAGTTGATAATAAAACAGTTTAGTTTATCATTACGCTTCTAAATATACGAATATATCTCGGTAAAAAAGATTCATTGATTTGATATTTTCATTTTATTAATTTTGCAATGTCAACTATAACAATCGTGCATATTTCCATGTATTTCCAAAAAGTATGTAGCTGCCAGACTCGAAACCGCGACTTCCGGTGGCGAGCGATTCACAAGCGCACGTACTCACTCATTCAGCCACCGAGGCAATCTATACTGTTTTTATTGTATCCGTAAAGTCATGCAAATTGTATTGCTTTACTCTATTATCATTAAATATGTATTCTTTTTTCCTATGGATAATTATTCAAAACAAGGCATTAAAGCATGGTTAATATCAAATTAAATTCAAAAAACTACATGAAATATCAGTAAAAACTATTTAAAATATAAACATTAAAGAGTATTTATATTATTCCTGTCTATATTTTTCTATTTGTCATGTTTGCTCTCAAAGTAGAGCAGATGGATTTACACAGTGTGAAGATATCCACTCCAAAAGAGGAGTGTATGGATATTCGCAATGTGAAGGCGTCTTGACAGAATATTTTTCACGAAAATTGTTTGTCAGACAATTTTTCGACCTTAAGGACATCCAGTCCTGGATTTTTGGATATTTTTAAAATCCGACAGATGAGAAATCGAACTCGAATTCCCCGAATTACTACCAACTACACTACCGGAGAGACTGTCGGTCGTAAAAATAAGTATAAATATTGAATAATAAGAACAGTGATGATAAATGCATTATTATCTGTTTTATAATTTAAAATATTATCTTACAAAATGAATCAAGAAACAAAATCACATATTTTCAAATACTAAATTTTGCATTCTTAATAAACAACCTGAATATATAATAGTTAAATTGCAATTCAAAAAGAACGATTATTTCGTGGTGTATATCTGAAATATCTAAATATAATTATATCGTAATATAATGTGTAAATAATTTTTATTTTATTCTTCCATTGATGCACAGATATTTTTTATGCAAATCCACCCCTGAGCAACTGTCCGCGCGTCCTTTGTTACCTGTGGTGGAGTTTAATTGCCCTTCAAATGGCAACACTGATAATACATTAAAGTTATATGTCACATATTGTTATAACCTACTTCATCAACTTTAATCTTATACATAGATGCTAACTCTCTAAACTGTACGTAACCATACCATGAAAGAGTGATTTAGTTAGCTTAAAATATGTAAGTGAGGAAAGGCACTATAAATATGCTATTTAATCAAAGTAAAACAGAAAAAAAAATATTTTAATCGACTGCATATACAACTGAAAAACTTTGAGTTTGCATAATATGCTAGAAATGTAAGCATATTTAAGCTAAATTTTGTAGTAAACTCCAGATTTATCTAGACGTGGGATTCAAAGCAATCATTTTACGTTCAAATGTAGAGTTTAAAGAGTGCGAATTAAATTTTGACAATCTCCTTCGTATATTTTGTTAATAAAACTATCCTAAACGACTTAAATTCAATAAAATGTTGATATTTTTGTACATATAACGTTAATATTTATTTATATGATTGTTGATCCAAAATGTATATTTAGTTATTGATTAATGTCTATGCGAATATGTCAATTTGCGTTTGATTTAAGTTGTAAAATACAGGCTGACCATTATAAATATCATTTTTGGCACTATTGGTGACAGTCAGAAAAGAAAATATTTTATATTAATTTTATTATATGAAATATTTAATTGTTAAAACAGATAAAAATACGTTTATGTTATAAATTCATTTATTGAATGTTCTCGTCAAATTAAGCGGACAGTAAAAAATATATAAAAAGTGACCCTATATATATATATTAAGTAAGTGAGTATATAATTAATACGTAATATTATATGTTGTCTCCCCGGTAGCGTAGTTGGTAGCGTGCGCGCCTTACGATCCGGGGAATGCGGGTTCGAATCTCCATCTGTGTGGGATTTTTTAAAATCCAGAAATGCAGGACTGGTTGCCTATTAGGTTGAGTAATTGTCTGACAAA